>JAPYZK010000825.1:0-50334 GCA_030522785.1 Platygaster equestris | reverse complement strand
ATCTTAACGACCCATAGCTATTTACTCACTCACGCTCAGTTTAGCGACCGTTTACGCACGGATAATGGAAACAAGATGGCGGACGAGCGACTCGACATACATCGAAGCGTCAAACTCCCCAACCCTAACCTAAAAATTACAAAACTGTGTATTGCCGCAATGTTTTTGTTGTTGTTTACAAAAGTGTCGGATACAGTCATAACCAATCCCGATGAAAATCAAAGCAACGAAAGGGATAATTAGTTTTTAACTCCCTAAAGTACGCAGCAAAGCTCTAAGGGCGATTGTTGCGTCAATCAATCAGGTAACCCATTCTTTCCCCCCCTCTCAGCAGGGCCATGAAATCACATATTTCTCGCGGTTGTTGAATAAAATATTGTGTGCGACTATTGGTCGCAGGAGGAGATTCCACTCGCGTGTTGCCACACTCGCTACGCTCGTGCGGCAATTTCCACGCTCAAGAAATCTCCACTTTCTCCCACTAACCGCACAATATACTATTTTGTTATATTGAAAATACAATATTTCATAAATATTAAAAAAAAATATTTAATCCAGAAAAAGATACTTTAAAAAAGTGAAAAAGGTTGTCGGGCAATACAGGATGGAAATAAGTCTATTGTTTTAAATCACAAAAGATACTGATATCAACCCAATTCAACCGTCGGTCAGATTTCAATCACATATCCAACTAGTCCCATACAAAAAAGTAACAAAAAGCATTTTTTAGCAATTATAAAACGTAAAAACATATGATTTTATAGGATTTGAAAATCCTACAACCCAAATTGAAAATCAGCATCCAAATTGGCATAGATTTGATAAACGAGTAAGTTGACTATCGGATTTATGATGCAAAGGTCGCAAGTTCAAAATCCCGCTGCCTCCAAAAAATTTTTAAATGTCTTTCCAAACGAAATTTGAGCCTCATAAAATGATGAAAAATGGTATATACATTAGCAAAATGATCCAAAAAAGGTTAGAAAAATTTTTGCAATACTTTTAAAAATATTGAAAAAATTTTTATAAAAGCAATCTATAAAAAATGCGAATTTTTTCAAAACTTATAAAATCGACCTCATAAAAATGTGTATAAAAATTTTTTATAAGGCTTGTATAAAAACTAGAATCACTAGGAATATATGATACGTTTTCATCTTAAAATCAAGCAATATCATTTTCAACTCCTGGAAAACCCGAAATTTTCGAAAAATGCGTGGTCAAAAATAATATGCTTGATACTAATATGTAATAATAGAATGTATAGCGAAGTTATACATTTTTTAAGAAAAATGTCGATATAGTAAGATATATTCGGAAATCAAAAATAGCTTCAATTTGTACGCAATTAAAATATGCGTTTTTTCATATTTCATTTTTATAAATATTTTCTGTACACATTTTCAAACCAATTCCAAATTTTGTCTCGTTATTTTGAATATTCTCTCCTAAAAGGCTCATAAGTCGAAAGTTCAAAATACTTTAATCTCAAAATAAAAATATTTGTTTTTCAATATTGATAATTTTGTACGATATAAGTTTTCAGATTAATTCCGAGTGCATTGTTCAAAATGTATTGACTATAAGAAAGTATCATTTTTTATATAACGAATTATTATAATAGTAAAGTATATAGTTTATGGGTCAAAATCTGCAGGTAAAGCTAAGTTATAGTTTTTTATTATTGCAGGCCCCTTGCCCAGAATGCCCATGGCACAAGATCAGTTATTAATATTGGTAAATGTGCAGTTTAAGGGCCGCGTCTTAAAAAAGAGTTGTTGAAAATTTACTTTTTTTCGAAATATGTGTTTTTTAGCAAGAAATTTAATTTTGCTCGCGGAGAAGTGGTAATTTTGCGTTAACATTATTAAAAAGGGAGTGTCTATTCGTTTTCGAAAATTTCTTTTTCGAAAAAAAAGTTGTGAACACCATAGGCTAATTTTCGCAAAATCTCTGTAAATTTCCACAGCACTTTCTTTCGCGCCCATTTTTTTCCTTAGCGTTCGTATGGTTTATCTCGCCCCGCGTTACTCAAACTCGCACGTTTTTCGCAACGATCCCCGAATAAAAATGACTTTTTTACGAGGGCTTCGCAAAAACGATCGATCCTTCGGCGCGGATTCTTTGTGAAAAAATAAACATCATCGGATGGCCATTTACAGAGGCAATAAAAGTCGTAAATGTTGTTCCGCTCGTTCGTGGCTCGGAAGAATAATTGCGGAGCGCATATTCAAAACCGCGAGTGCGTTTGCATTCTTTTTGTTGCTTGATTTTATTTATTTTCGTTTTAATTGCGTTTTGACGAGTCATTGAAGGCATATGAAATGTTTCATACGCACAACCTGAGTAGCACAGGTTTATTTTAGTAGATTCTTATAGCTTTCTTGAGTTTTTTTTCTCGAGAGTTTCTTGAATGTTTGTTCTGAAAGCAATTGTGAAGAAGTCCCCTTCCCCCCCTCACATCCCTTTTTATTTGAAGATTGATGAGAAGTACATTATTATAAATTGTGTTTTATGATTTTTTTAATTTCAAAAATATTTAAAAATTTTTCGAATTTCCCATAAACTGTTGGAAAAATTTCCTATAAAAAATTCCACACACCCCTACCCCCCTTAACCTAAAAAAATCCGAAATACTCGTAAAAAGAGAAAATTCCAGACTCTTTTTGGCTTGAGACGACCTCGAGAAATGAAGAAATAAACCTAGTAACTATTAAGAATGCTATAAGAAAACCCGTGCTGCGTGGTAATCACAAAGACATGTTGAAAAAAATGTAATGGTCAAAATGTTGGGTGTAAGTTGAAAAAAAAGAAACTGATTTAACGAAAATCGAGGAATCGGGTAACTTTGATCGGAAATAAGAAAAAAGGCGAGGTCGAAATCAAATCTGATCGCAGCGTTTAGATAAGGGGGAGAAGAAGAAACTGGATTCAGCGAAAGAACGGGACGACGGTTCTGAATGAGGTGGTAAGTGCGGCATAAATGTGCTTCGTTTTATTATTTAAAAGCGATTACATGCACTTTTTTTCGAAACTCTTGAAGATCTCATCTCGCAGTAGCGATTTTGTTTTTCAAAACGGAAAAACGAGAAAGATGCACCCAGAGAGATTTTGTGGGTACAACTGGAAGTTAATTTTTATAGTTTGATGGCATTTTTGCAGGATTTGGCTGAACTGAAACGATTTGTTTGTAATGGAATTTATTGTACAATTATGATGTTTCAGGTTGGAGACGCCAAGGTGAGTGAAAGACTTTTGAATGAAATAAGTTGAAATTCATCGTACATTTAGGCATCATTAATAATGAAACGATCAGTCTTTTTTAATCATAAAAACTGTTGGGGGGCATTTTGAAAATGGAGGAATGAAGTAATTTTCGAACTAAAATTTGAATTACAAAACTAACAAACAAAAAATTCAAATCTGGGAATCTCAGAGTTACGAAAGTTCTATTCAGAAAATGAAAAATTTGAAAACCAGACATTCAAATTCGATATTTTCGAAAATTCGGAACCGAAAAAATGAAAAGGAACAATTTGGGAATTCGAATGTTTGGGAGTCGATGTGTTGTGAAATTTATTGGCTTAGATTTCAAATTTGACAATCTAAAAGTCCAGTTAGTGTAATTTCGATTTTCATCATCATGAAACTTACGAAATTCGGAAATTGTTGCGCATTGAAATTTCAGAGTCGAAGTACTTAGAAATACGAAAATATCGTCAACTCGAAATTTAAATGGTAAAATTGCGATATTTTGGGAATCGGAACATTCAAAGTCTCGCAAATCCTAAAATGCATTCGAAAATTTTTAACTTGAAATATTATAACGTTGAAAACATCGAAATTCAGAGAAATCAATTCCCAACAGTTCTTTCCGAAATCCGAAAACTTCAATATTTATAACTTTCAAATTTGGAAATTCAAAAATTCAAGAACAAAAATTGTTCAATCTATAAAATTCATAAATCCCAACAAGTTTGTAATCTCGATACCAAAATCTTCAAAATTTCATTAGTCTATTCCAAAAAAATCCGAATTCCACTAGAAATTCTCGATTCCGCAAAATAGTTGGCAAAAAAAGGGCAATTCGAGAAAAAAAGTCCCAATTTTATTGTCACTTTTACCACCAAGTGTCAATACAAGAAGCTCGACATTTTTGTGCAGCATGATGTTGTCGAAGTTGTTGAAAAAATGCCGGGACGTCCGGGGGAAGTGGCTTTTTTGCAATATAAAATCTTGGCAAAATGAATATAATACAGCTACGCCAAAAAGGAGTCGAGTTTACACAGCTCACCAGGCATCGTCCCAACTCGAAACCGGTCAAACCGGTTCAGTTAGATTTTCGCGGGGTCGCACTTTCGGTTTCTGAATATCGTATCCTTGAAGTCACGCTCCGCAGACTCCAGCTCTACATGCATGAATGATTAGCGGCCCTCGTTTTTTATTCTTTCTGATTAAACTATTAAAATTCTATCATCTTCGCAGTGATCTTTTGCCATTTTTCTACTGGCTTTCATGTTTCTCAAGATTACGATTTTTTGGAAAAAAGATGGATTAATCGTCGATAAAACACTTGATTCGACGAGAATGTTTTCATATCCTCGAAATTCCTTAGCCGGTTGAGGGCGACGTTTGAAAAATTTCGACGAAAAATTTCTCAAACAAGTCCAAATTTTTTGAAAAACTACAATATTTTATATTTTTCGAGGAACTCAAAATATTCGGCATTTTCGGACAATTACAAACTCGACAAATTCCAAAAAAATGTAGAATGCTTGTAATTTTCTAAGAACTCAAAACTTTCGAATGTTTGGAGAAAATTACAATTTTGAAATCAAATTAAAAACATACAGTTTTTAAATCTTTCCAAAAACTTATGATTTTTACATTTTCAAAAGGACACGCAATTTTATAAATTTCCGAAATACTTGAAGATTTTCAAACTGTTCAAGAAATTTTAAGTTTTTCAAACACTCGGATTATCAAAATTTAGGAAGAATACAACATTTTTCGATTTTTGTGGAAAACATCTCATTTTGACAATAAGAAGAAATCAAATTTTTTTATTGGTTCCAAAAACTAACAATTTTCAAAATTTTCATAAAACTCTAAAAGTCAAAATTTTCAAAAAACCCAAAATATTCAAATATTCAGAAGAACCTCAAAATTCGCGAATCCGTTGTTGAACTACAAATTTGCGAATTTCCGAAAAACTTGAAATTTTTTCGTTGAAAAAAAAAATTTTGAAATTTACGAATGTTTCTAAAATCCCACAATATCTGAAATCTTCGTAAAAAACTCCAACATTTTGAATTTCTCAGAAAACCCAACGGTTTTACGTTCCGTAAAAACTCTAAATTTCAGAAATTTCTGAAACGTTGACAACTTTCAAATTTGTAGAACTCAAACGTTGAAAATTTCGCAAAAAACGATTAAAAATACAATTATCAAAGATTGTATTATATATAAGCATATCAATATTGTACTGAATGCAAATTACATTTATTTCGTTCGAAAAACGCTCTGCAATTGACTTTTCAATGATAATATTTACATAGCGACTCAAACGTCGCCTAAACATCGCCTTCTGGAGACCTTTTGCCGTCGAAATCTCGTCGCTCCCAGCTGACTAGGGAAAGTGTCGATCAAGTTCGATAAAGCTGCTATTTTCAGGTTATTTCATTATTTTCCCCATAATTGCAGAAAAGAAGAGTAAAAAATCTCAAGGGAACAATTTTTCAAAATTCTTCAAGAGATAGATAAAAAATTTTATGAATTACTGAAATTTGATTCTTTCGATCTCATTTGAAGGTTGCGAGGAAGGTTGTAAATCTTTTCCAGGATGGCGGGAAAAAATAAAATCGAACTTTGTTCTAGTTTTCTTTTTCTGCCTATATTTTTGTACGAATGAAAATGGCCGTAATTACATTTCCGGTAAACGTTGTAGTTGCCCCGCGATGTTTATCTCGGCGACTTTTGCGATTCCGCGGGTGATATGGAAAGTTCAAAATCGGGCTATAATCGAAAACTGCACTTTCGAAAACTTTATTCGCGCGGGCATTTATTGCGAATGCTCCCGGAGAGTTCTCGTTCGACTCACTTTCTCAATGAAATGCTTATTTCGTCGTCCCCAGTTTAATTGCTCTATCTGCAGTTTACCTTTATCATTTCGTTACTCTGTATTTAGATGCAAATGTGACAAAGTTCGGCTGGAAATACTGCACACTCTTAACGAATTTTTAGAATCTTCGAAAGTTTTTTCGTCAAACAATTACACGAACGTAATAATTATTATAAAAATCAGGATGTGTCAGTTTTCAACTTTCATTATTATATATTTTCATTCCTTTATTTATAAATTGATTTTCATATATTTTATATATTTGTGAATGAAATTTTGTCTACTCAATCGATAAAATTTGAAATTGAACACATTATTTTTTATTCATCATTCATTATTCTTTGCACAAGATGTATTTGTTTGCATCACGTGTATTGTTCGTGTCACTTGCACCAAATTCTACAGTTTTATTATTTCTACCAACGACTTGAAAAACTCAGGCAAAAGAGAGCAAAGTCGAATGAAAAAGCTGAAGTTTCGCGAGTCGTGACGCGAAATAACGAGGGAGACGGGTTTTTCGGTGGCAATTAGTTTTCGGGAGAAATGCCGGGTATTTTTTAATGCACATTCGCCTCCTAGTTTTCGAGTCGCACCGTCGATACTGACACGCGCACGCGCTCATTCGCACGTGCATTCGTTTCGGAGTTAAAAGAAGCGAGAAAAATCAATGAATTATGCTCACAAAAATGCGATAAGGTAAATGTCCTTATCCGCGCCACATATAGGCGAATTCCGCAATTATATTGTAATACAGCTAGAATTGTGAAATTGAACGCGATTTACTCGGTATACTGTGGAAAGTAAGTAATTCATATTATACGTTTTTGACATTAATAAACGATCAAAGAATGACAAAAATATAAAAAGTGCAATAATTTTGAAAATCAAAATATTTGGATTTTTAGACAAAATCTCTCGTAGAATTTCCAAAATTTGTTCGCAACGATTTTTTACATCTTTTTTGCATTTCCGAGTATTTTTGAAATTCTACAAACAAAGTGAAAAATTTTCCAAGTTTTTAGACATTCTCGATGTCACAAAACTTTGAATTTTTCGAACTTTCTATAAATCTCTCGAAGAATTTTTACACTTTTTTTCACGATTTTCGAAGTTTTTGAGGATCCAGTTTCGAAAAATCCAGTTCGCGATTCGGAATACAGGTGGAACTCGCTAGAGGGTGATTCGTTAGAGCGCGCTCTAATTTACCGTGAAGATTTCGGCAGCGATAAGACTTCGAGTTTCACAGCAGGGAGCGAATTCCGGAAGCCTGAAAGTCATTAATGCTTTGTCATTTTTGGGTTTGGGTCCTTCGAGATTTCTACCTGATAGTGTTTCTACCCGTCTTACTGCTCTCTCGCTAAAGCGTTATGTTTACTTAAGACCCCCGAGACGAGCGCTCTAGCGAGTTCCACCTGTATTCAAATTCTGGAAATGGTAAAAATCTTCTATTATTTTCGATAAGAAATGGTCGATGACTATTTTGCAATAATGATTAAAATTTTTGGGAATTCACAAGATTTTACGAAGTTTTGATGTTCTCGACAATTTTTCGGCTTTTCACAAAACTTCGAAATCTTTGAATGTTTCAAAAACTCTCGAGGAATTCTCAAAACTTCTTCCCTTGAGATTTTTTTTCAATTCCCGAGCATTTTCAAAATCTTCAAGATTCAATTTTTCCTGCAAAATTCAAATCCAAACAATATCCACTGAACTCCTGAACTCAACACACGCAAATTCCAAAAAAATGCTGAACAACCCTTACCTCTTACTTATAAAAAATACCACCATCGTCAACTCTAAAACTACCCCCCAACAAATACCCAAAACACTAACTCCCTCCCCCCACATGTTCCCCAAAACCCCCCAATAAAAAAATGAAAACTTTTTCCAATTTCCCGAATCCGTCCACGTTCATTTTCCATTAATCCGCGAAAGACAATCCCCGGTAAAAACCCACCCCCGGCTCCGGGGGTGGGTTTTTGCGCTCTCGAGCTTCGCCCGCAAAAACGACGGTGCAAGGAAGGAGGCAGGGTTGTGTTTCGTTCGATGGAAAGGCCGTCATCGAGGGCCGGAAGCGGCGCTTTTTCCATGCACCCCCTCCCTCACCCCATGCATATATGCATATGCATCGGGCGCGTTCGTACAATCAAACGGAAAATTGTGCAGGTAGCGCGAGGAAGCCGGCAAAACCCTCTTTTTTCCAACCCTCTAAACCAACCCCCCTCGCAGCAACCAACCCCCCGCCCCCCTCACATTCCCCGTGTACCGCTTTTCCTCCTGCGAAGCATCTCTGGGGAAAAAAGTCGGAAAAGAGAGGGGAGGATCGATTTTTACTGGGATAACTGCCATCCCCAGACGCAAGCCTCGAGCCTCCCTCTTATGTGACATAGTTCCCCTGGCTACGTTGTGCCCCAAGCCCCGATCCTAATGCACTTCTTGGACCCGAATGCATGGTGATTCGTCAGACGAGGGTTTTTTTTTTTTTTTTTCAATTTTTTGGAAATTCGGAAAGGAAGCCTATTACCCATTATTGCCCTTGTCACATTTCGAAAATGCAAACTTTTCAAATGTATTTCCCGTAATAGCCTATTTTTGTTTGATTTCGTATTGTACAGGTTTCGATCTTTGGAATTACGAAAGTTTCTAAGATAATAAATTAAATGGAAAATCTACGTATCAAACTCAAACTACAGAATTCGCAATACGAAAATTGAAAAGTTGAGAAACTCGACAGCAACTTGAACATTTGAACATTAAAATTTTATAATTTGGACAACTTTAACATCTGAATTAAATAAAAAAAAAATAAATTCCAAAAAACCTCGAATTTTCATTTCATTATTAGTTAGTGAATTTAAAAACCAAAAATCAATTATTCGAAAAGGAGATAGTTCGATTTAAAAAAAGCGTAACATTCTAAATATTACAAAATAAAGATGAAATTTTCTAAATGAAAAATGTGTTATTTGTTAATGTGTTGGAATTTAGAAAAACTTCACAAATTATTCCAAAATACCGTATATTAATTATGTCGTAAAACTGCCTATTTACATATAACCATATATCTTCGTCAACACAAAATTTGATCTTAAAACAGTAAAAATATATCCCCCCCCCCCCCCCCCCCCTCCAAAAAAAATACCGTCGATCATAAGGAATATCAATTTTTATATAGAGAGGCGTTTGCGTTCCCGCTCGTAAATCATTCCAATGGAATAATCCACTTGTCACCAGGGCTTGCATAAATCACGCCTGAGTATAAAGGCGCACCAAATCGTCTTCTTTTCCCGGATAGTTGGTGACCGGGCATCTCCCGTATTTTTGGATTTCGCCTAGAATGCACTGGTAGCAGAAGATGTACCTATTGACAAAATATCATTAAAAAATTCAAAAATAAATGTGTGTTGTCATTTCTTCTATTTTTCTTAACATTTTATACTTTGGTTAGTCAATTAAAAAATGTACGATTTTGAAAACTTCGATTGTAAAAATGTCTAAAATTCCAATTTTTTATAATATTTACTTATATACGAAGATTTGAAAATTCTCCTTGCCCGTTATTAAAATTTTAGAAATTTTTAAATTTCCCTACCTTAGTTTTTGACTCTCCATAAAAATACATAAATTTCAACCCAAGACACCCAAAAATCTTCAAATCTCCCCTCCCCCTCACCCAAACTCAACTCACCCAGAAGTTACCAAAGTCGTAGGATTCTGATAAGTCCTGTAACAAATTGGGCACAGTCCCTTGTACTTCCCCGCAGAGTCGGGAACCTGCAACAACAAAAACACGCTAAAAAGCCAACCAAACCTCTTCCCAAGCATGATCTTGAAAAAAACCCATCAATTACATTTTCGGAGGATTGATTTGTGAGGATTTTTACCGGCGGGGGCGGGGGCTTTGGTAGCGCCGTGAAGCTCTTGGCATAACTGTCCTGGTTCCACCTGGCAAATTGCACGAGAAAAGCCCCGATTTCGAGGGATCCAATGAATAACAACTTGAAGAGTTTGTAAACATCGCCTACGGCGAACGAGCCCTTTCCTAGTTTTTTCAGGAGCTGCGTGATTGTAATTGTATGATGGGCTTGAGAGCATGTCAATGTGGCACGCAAGAGGCGCAGAGTCAAGGTCGGGTATTTGGATCGGCCAGAAATGTAAAGGACGTAATGGAACATCACCAAAGCCTCGTTTGCGATTCGCAGGGTTTTGTTGCCTTTTATCAGATACGAGTTGAGGGCGTCTTTCTTATTCTGGAAAGTCATTTTCAAGTTTCGAATTTTTTGATTCGATTCAAATTTTGCCAGATTTTCGAATGATTGGATGGATGCTCAAGACTTCTACTTCCCAATTACGAAAGAGGTTTTCCAAGTTTTCAAATTTTCTCAGGTGACAAATTTTTTATGCAATCTTGAATCGGAGATTGTCTGGTTTGTTGATTTATTTAACAAACAATGCATTTCAAAATTTGATGAAATTCAAAATCTCAACATCAAAATTCTGAGACTCTTAGAATTATTAGATTTGTAGAATCTTACTGATATCACGTTCGCTGAGTTTTCAAACGCCCACTCATCTTCAAGTTTTTCTAGTTTTTTGTTTAAGTACGGAAGAACAACGAGGAAAACAAAGGACAACGTTTTTTGCCATGTTGCAAAATCCGTACCAACTCCAGATTTTGTCAGTGGAAGACGTTTTAATCCATAAAATGTTTCTGAAAATGAAGCAGCTGAAACATACAATTAAGTATCAATTTTTATTGTATTTTCGAGTTCTTAATAAAACATCCAATCATTTTATATACATTTTCCAAACTAATTTTTGTTCCTCAATTTGCATGAAAAATTTAAAACGGCATTCACTTTCCCACACAAGGTTCTATTCCAAATTACGATTTATAGCATTTAAAAAATACAAACTTTTTTGCAAAAATATGCATGTTTCTTCTGTGCCAACATTTACTCACAATGTTTTTTTAGATAATACCCTTGCAAAACTCCATTAAAAACTGTATAAATTTCGTCGGACCATTCGACGACCCAACCATACTTTTCCGGATTCGAAGTTGCTGCGAACTATGTAAAACAAAATTATGTTGATTTCCATTCAAATTTGCGAAACGAATAATAAAATCAATGAAACTTACTTCTAGAATTTTTACAAAAGCTGGTTCTATCACAGAGGCCAGAGATTCGTGCGAAACTATTTCAAAAAAAGAAGGTTGGGCCTGGTTTTCTCCAACCAAATGCACTCCTCTATTTGCCATGACTTATTTCAATGTTTTTACATACTCTCTTATCGATCACTTCGAATATGCAAACAACTTTAACAGTCACCTTGTATTTTGCTTTTGAATGCTTTTGGGCTTGTTATGTTGGGATCATGGAGAACTGGGAACAACTGGAAACCTGGAGAATCAACTCGGGTGGTGGGGATGGCCACAAATCATAGACTTTCCAGTTCATGGACGACATGGACGGCTATTGGCCGAATTTCGTGGTTAAAGATCTGGATCTGGAGCGAGAATAAGACTTTCGACGTAAAACGACGGTACCCGAGCGCGCACGATCGGGCACGAGTTTTGACGTTTCGTGTGTACATAGTGGTACATAGTCACCAACGATGTGTCAACACTGTCAACAACAATAATTTGCAATATCCAATCAACTCGAGTTTCATCAGTACTCAAAACTCGACTTCAAAATAAGAGAAAAGATCGAATTTTGTTGTTCGAAAAGAAAGTAACTTTTTAGTTTTCTAAATAAAAAAACCGATTATTTGTTTTTCTTTTTAGAATCATTAAACGTTGTCATTCAGATTGTAAAAAATGGCCTCGAGAAGAACGAAGGGATTGAACGACACAAAATCGAAGAAGTACGCAAGTGTGACAAAAAAATCGATCGAGAAGCACGTTCAGGAGAAAAGCAGGGACGAAGCAAAAAATGAAAAATTCGAAAAATCTGATAAATCCGGAGCGAATGAAAATGTTTTCAAGGAGACAATTGATTTTTTCTCTGGAAATCCTTTCAATGAAACAACGAAGGGAATTTTGCATCCCGTTGGCGAAGAGTGAGAAACAATATAAATTATAATTTTATGAAATTCAGTTGAATAACAATTACTGTCAAATTAAATTTTAAAATATTTGCAAAATGTGTATCGAACTGACAATAATGTATAACTAACAACAATTCAGTGTAAAATGGCTTTAAAAATTTTTTGAAAGATAATTTTTTCAAAAGATCAATTTTTATCAATTACACGCGATTTTCAGGAAAAATGTTGTGTCAAATGAAATAGAAAGATGAATTTGTTATAGCAACCATAGAATTTTGTCCAAGTTTGGGAAAAACTTGAATATTGAAATTTTTCATTTTCACTGAGTAAAACAAATAAAAGCTAATTGTGTTTCAAAAAATTCATAATTATTTTACTGTAAAAACAATTAAAAAAACATTTTCCAGCATTTTTTTTATTTCCTAAGTATTTTCACATCTGTGTGATCTTTATAACTCTACTTCCCTTGTTAATGAACAATTTTTCTTATTTCAGGGAAGCAAAAAACATTGAAAACTGCAGCAGCATTGTTTGCATTGTTTCGGTGCCGGCGACGATGACTTGTCAGGACATTTTGGCTTTTACCGCAGCTTGTCATCATCATATCCAACATTTTCGAATACTCCGGGATGGAAATCCAAACCAATACATGACGCTGATTACTTTTCGATCTCCTGTAATCACAGTTAAAATCTTGAAAACCTGAAAATTTTAAGATGTAAAATTGAATACTCAAAAAACCAATTTAAAAGCGAACATTCAAACATTAATTGTTTTGAATTCCAAATCATAAAATCGTAAACATTTTTACTTAAGAATTTGTGGAATTGAAAAAGCTGCAAATCTGAGAATAAAAAATTACAAATGCACTTTTCAGAATTTGCTAAAATGTATGTGAATATGGTTAAACATTTCTAAATTTTTTTTAGGCATCAGCTGGTGAATTCTACAAAAGTTACAACGGTCGCCCATACAATTCCATAGAACCTGAAGTCATTTGTAAATTAATGTTTGTCTCTAAAGTCGAAGTTTCGAATGATGGTCAAGTATTGGCAGAATTGCCGTCATGCCCTGTTTGTCTGGAACGAATGGACGAGAATGTTGACGGAATATTGACGATCTTGTGTAACCACACATTTCATTCCAGTTGCCTTGCAAAATGTTGCGATACTTCTTGCCCGATTTGTCGATACGCGCAAACTCCTGAACCCATTGCGGATAGCAATTGCATGGAATGCGGTAACTTTTTTTCATTTTTCTAAATTTTGAGATACTTTGGAATGTTACATCAGTTTAGTAACAATTGAAGAAAAATATTTTATGGGGTTTCAAAAAACGCTGTGAAATTCTTTTAGAAGATAACAACAATGATGGACTTTGGATCTGTCTAATTTGTGGCCATGTCGGATGTTCGCGTTACCATGGAGCACACGCATTCGAACACTACCAACACACGCATCATTGCTACGCGATGCAATTAGGTACGAATCGCGTTTGGGACTACGTTGGTGAAAATTTTGTCCATCGTTTGCTCCAGGACAAAGACGGAAAAATGGTGGAAAGTGATCCGGAACCTGCAAAAGCTGAAATGACAGCCAACGACGAGAAAATTGATTCTGTCATGTTGGAATTCACCCACTCACTAACAACACAACTAAAAACCCAAAGACAATATTTCGAAGAAAAACTCAATTATTATGAACAAAATAGCGCTCTGGAAATTTCAGAGTTGAAAACTAACTTCGAAGAAGCTTCAAAAGAGAATATTCAGTTGCAAGTAATAACACATGATTTTTTTCTTTCAATTGACGGTAATGCATAGTATACAATGATGATACATTTTGTGATTTCAGGAGAAGTTGTCTCAGTTCGTGAAAGAAAAACAGTCTATAGAAAAAAAATTGCAAATGTCTAATTATAAATTGTACCAAATGCAATCCGAATTGAAAGAAGAAAAAGAATTTCGAAAAGCATTGGGTTTGAATCGAACTTCTTGGGAAACGAAAATCCAAAAGTTGCGAGAAGAAACCAATGAATTGAAAAATTTCAAAGAATCTGAAATTCAAGAGCTGAAGGAACAAGTTCGAGATTTGATGTTCTTCATGGAAGCTCAAAAGCAGATCAAACAATGTGAACACAAAGAAGAAATTGAAGGAGGCCAAATAATTTTTGGAGAAAATGTTCCATCCGGTAGCGGAAATCCAAGAAAACATCGGAAAGGGAAACGATAGTTATTTTCAAAAATCAGAGCTGTACAAAGAAAGAGACTTTATTTTTGTTATTGATGTGAGATAGGATACATGTTGTGGAGCTGTTTGTTCAGTCTTTTATTTATCTGAAGAATGAACATTGTGATGATAAAAACCGGTTTCATTGTTGTGTTGATTGTTTTTGGTTTTAAGAATTCGTCAATTTTCGGAGAACATAACCTCAAATACATATATTATATATGTAATATTTGAACGATCAAACGAAAACGAACTTACCTAAGTGATGTTCGATCGAAATCATGTAAGAGTGTGTAAGAGTCTCGTTCGAAGCACTGATCTGTAATATACACTGGATAGCTGATAGGATAGGTGGGGATGACTCTATATATCCCCATATATGGGGATGACCCCATATATATATATATATAGATACATGATACAATGTTCTTGGTCGGCCATTTGTAGGTATTCGGACAGGACATGCGCGATAGAGCAGCGCGTCGGACAGGACATGCGCGATAGAGCAGCGCGAAATTCAAAATCAGCCATTTACCCCGTGTAAATTTAAATGTCGCGCTGCTTTAGCACGCATGTCCTGTTCCAATACCTACAAATGGCGCCGTCCAATTGGAATCAGATCATCAGAGAATTGGTGGTGGGTGGTGGGAGAATAGGAATCAGCGATTTAGTGTATATTACAGATCAGTGGTTCGAAGACAATTAACATATGTAGCACCGTTTCTCATCCTAGATGTCGCCACAAGGTTTAAAGTACATATAGGAAAAAATTTCCCCCCTTTTCCTCTCTGTCATCAACCTTAATGAGTTTAGAGCTTTTAAGGTAGTACTGCCGCGTAAGAAATAATCACAGGACGTTTGATACTGAAAAATGAATTTGGCATCGTCGCATTCGTCACATTGATGGCATGGATGCAGTCTGCAGATCGCCACGGTGGGAAGTTGCCTGCGCATGAAAGCGGGATGGCAGCATTGGAAACGTTCACAAGCGAATGTGGAAGTCGGTAAAGAAGAGCCAAGCGCGTTAGATGTCGCCAAGAGCAGCAAATGTGCTTTTTCAGGAGCGTAGCTAGATGAGATTCACGAAATTATTTTGATGGGCAGATTGATAATTGTTTCAATATGCGTCTCAAAAAATGATGATAAAATAATGAAATGAATACAAATGAATTAATGTATTATGAATGAATGAACGAAGTTCAAAAAACTGTTGATAAATGAATTAAATAACCAATAGGCATATAAATTGTAATGAAATAATGCATGAAAAATTAAGAATAATAAATATGGAAAATAATACAGTGAATCGAAGTAATTGATGAGGGATAATGGAAGGTTGCGATTAGGTTTGGAGTAAAATTAAATGGGGTTTCTCGAATAAAATATGGGAGTCAGACCAACATCATCCGAATCAGTAATTTATAACAAGTCTTGTAGAATTCGGATTAGATTTTTGGCGTAGTTATGCCACGTGCGGTTCGAACTAGGGCCGGTACGATGTACTGGAATCCATCCAACCCTGGCCATGCTGCGTATCGTGAACCCCGATAATTTTTATTCGTCATAGAACCCCTCCTTGATTTTATATCGGTTTGAATTCCTGGTTTTGTAAATTAATTTAAATAGGTGCAGCGCAAGGTCATAGCCGAAAAATCTTGTCCCATGAGAATAGTTTATTTTTTGTATTGTTGTGCTTCGAAGACTCCTATTTTATATAACTCATGTCGTATAAAATGTCCAAAAACTAGCCATTTCGAAATTATCTTGATAAACCTTATTTCCGGCGAATTAAATTGACAAAGATTTGGGTCCAATATGATATTTCGATTGGTTCAGGTATTTTGGAATTTGCTTGCGTTTAAATTTTAAAATGTCGCATTTTTAACTGTGGAGAATTTTGTAGATTTTTGAGTTGCTTTTTGTTTATTCATAAATCGGGACGATTCATGAATGTGAGCCTCATTCTCTAAAGCAATCAAACTAGAATATGTTTTGTAACACCTGTCGTTTCATTGCGCAAAACTTGAATGATCCCATTTCGATCTTTCCGGGTATATTCTGAAAATGATTTTGGTTTTGTTTATTTTGTTTATCAAATTTTTGGACTAGATTGAGATATTGTGGTAGGTGATTTTTAAAATCATCGTCGGATGATGTTTTGCTTTCCATCGTTGGTTTCGTTTTCGAGGTTCCCTTTTTTTCAAATTGTTTTGTATATATTGTATGTATGTATGTATGTAAAATTGTAGCCGAAGGCCATAATTTCGGAGATGAGTATTGCAAAGGAATGCTCCCGTAGTGGCACACCTTGCACTTCGAGTAATGTACGATATTTTACCCGCAACAAAGTCTGTGACGGACCTGAAACGTCGCCTAAAAATTGAGTCATGTAGTACTTTGACATTCTGGTCACGTAATTAGTTCCGAGCGCCACCGCTCCCTCACGTGATTAGTTCCGACGGCCGCCGCGTACATTATGCGTTATCAGGCGGTGGTAGTCGGAATTAATTACGTAAGGGGGTGGTGGCGCTCGGAACTAATTACCTGACTGGACTGGTATAGTGCTGCATAAGTTATGTAACATAACCCTCACTTATCGAGTGGCGTTTCAGGGTCGTTTAATAGAATTAGTAATAGATTCATACAATGTGCCTATATTTGCGGACACGCTTAACATTGGAGTTTGTGCAAAGTTTCTACAAAATTTGCTCAAAAATCCGATCGTATCTTCGATGCAAACGTGTTCTAGTAGGGATGTCACATTCATCTTGAATCCCTAGAAAAATACATATGGTCAGTCGTATTATACTCAGGAATCGAAATTAGCATTCAAAACTCGTTTTTCTCGATGCATTGTGTTATCGTTGTACTTATCGCGACTGTAATAGTTCAAGCAATTGACAATGTTATCCGCACGGAGAAGTATAATTGGGCAGTTGCGAAACCATCATCAACGAAAAATGGAAAAGATAACAGAACGTATATATGTAACTATTTCGGCCACCATATGCCTATCATTTCTAGTCGTTTTAATCGTGTTGTACAAAAAACAAAATATTGGTAGTAGAAATTGTCTATTGGATCATCGAGATAATCGAAATACACGCGTCGTTGAGTCAGGAAGCCCTGTCTGGGACTATTCTATTTCTTGAACGTGTAAGTCACCAGTGTAATGTATGATTAGAAACGAAACCATTCTTGGAGTATTTGCTTAACAAAAAGCTCATTATAGGATTCGTCTGGAACCTTTAAAATGGCGAGGAGTCTGATTCTACTTACTCTGACAACATGGATCAGTCTGAACACACTAGTTACAGCAGAAAATGATGTTATAGTGAATGTAGCAGCTCCAACAACGGGAGTCGCTCCAAGTATTCAGTTTTTTTTACTATTAGTAACGGAACATTTTCAGCTACCCTGTAAGAGTTTACCATGTGATGCTGGTTTTCAAAAATTGCGCGGCATCAAAGGGGCCGTTCATTTATTACGTAACGCTCTAGGGAGAGGGAGGGGGAGTAAAAAATTCTTCATTCTCCATCGTTACGCCGCATTACGAAGGGTTGGGGGAAGGGGGTCGAAAATTACGAAGCGTTACGTAATGCTCGAACGACCGCAAACTGGTATTGTGGACCAGTTCTGGCTAACAAGTAATTATGCACCAGTACCAGTACTTTCTTCGTGGAGCCTTGAGTACGAAATAGAAAAAATGGTCGACGCGAGGCTTGAATATTCTTTCATGTCTTCCTTACAGAAATTTCTCTCAACTTCAGGGTTAACTCTTAACTTAAGAGTTAACCTCAACCTTCAGTTATTTCGACCACTAAACTTAAGGGTTAGCCCTGAAAGTTGAGAGTTGACCCTGAATGTTGAGGGGAATTTCCGTAAAGGCCCTTCCCCACGAAAAAAAGGCATAAAAGGAACATAAAAACAAGTACGAGCTCAGTATCACAATTTCCAATCACCCATTAGTTTCTACAAAATCTAATCAACAAAAAGAAATGTGTTCAATTTTGTTCATATTAAGTAAATAATCAAATGATGAAAAAATGAACGCAATAAGCCGTCACTTGATCTTGATAAAATTACATGAATGCGTGTTACACGCCTTGTAGCATCATGAAATTATGCAAAGTTCGAACTTATGAAGTGAAATAATATGAGAGCGATTGATAACTACCTTATCTTATCATATTGAAAACATTCAATGTTGTTTCCAACTGATCCAGTTTTCATCAACAATGAAACTTGAACATCACGTTTCCGTGGAAAATCATATTTCTGCGTAGAACGCGTTACGAGATTCCAAAATTCATGTTGGAATCTATATTTTGAACAAAAGAATGAAGAGTTATGTACACATTGAATATTTAGAAGTGAAAAATCAATGATCGATAGAAAAAGAAGTAAAAAATGTAGAAATATCGGAAGCGTACGTGTCAATTAATTACTATATTTTTACGAGTTTTTCACAAACCATTATGTAATGTAGTAAAAAAAGTGTAGAATTTGTGTCAGTGTAGTAAGTAGTGTGTTTTATCTTTTCACTCACAAAACATTAAGAATTCTTATCAAAATCGTCGACAATACGTGATAGACAAGTGCAAAGTAGCTCAACGACGACGGGTGTCATTATGTGCTTAATGTGTCCGTGAATTTCATATGACACAGTATGTCGCGAGTGAACTATTATAGCAACTATAATAGCACTTTTACAAACTGCGCGACTTAAAAACAAAAAGAATGCTTGATTTGCTTCAGAAATTTTTTATGACTACTATCCGTGGAATTAGTCGACACGTATAGCCCCGACGTTGTTTTCCTGAAGTACCTTACGCAAAATATCAATCTTAGAAATGAATAATATGAATGTTATGTATTCTAATGATTAACTTCATTCAACATCCAATAGCCTCTGATTTTTGATTTGATTGACTCCATTCTTTTGTCGATTTGTAGCTTTTTATGTTGGCTTTGGAACCCTGGTAAAACTCTAACCACTCAGATAGGTGGTTGCTGGGTCGTTACTAGGTGGTTGTCAAGTGGTTACTATTTTCTCACGTAAAAATCATCAAAAATGCATTTTTCCAATAAAATTCATAAACATTTGGCGATTTTCTGTTTTCATTTGGCCGAAATCCAGCACAAAATAGTCTAAAATATTACTAAGACTTATTTATTTTAGGGGTAATTAGCAGATCCTACCTTTTCGACAGTTATATAAAAATTAATAAATATTCGTATTTTATTAGACTATTACGCTGCATGTTGCTCGATGATAATTAGGAAATGAGCGAATAAGATAAATTCAAGTGTAAAACTGACATATTGATTGACTCTGTAGTGAGGTAATATCAGCCACTTGACAACCACCTAGTAACCATCCAGCAACCACCTATCTAAGTGGTTAGAGGTTTACCAGGGTATCAAGAAATGTCACTTAGTGTCGAGATGCACAATTATTTAAATAATTATCGAACGATTTCTCATTTTTTTATTCATAAAAAACTATACAAATACTATTGGTATGGTATATAACAATAAAATGTATGTTGTAAGCGCTATAATACCCATGCCCGCTCGTTGATACGTCTTTTGAACTCAAAGCCGGGAATGGACACGTATTTTAGACGTTACGCCACTTTTAAACTCTTAAAAAAAAGTTTTTTTTTTATTGGCTTAAAAGTTTCTCTGTAGTCTCAGAATTACGAAAAGCATGAATATACATAAGTTCGACAGTTACAGTGCTTTTCTTGCCGCTTCAATAATGTGACTTCTGGCATTCGTACACGTGTAACAGAAACTGCAAACGCGTTTTTTTCGAAATACGGTTTTTTAGAGGGTACAGGATGTATGTCTAGGGATTTTCGACCGATTTAATTGTTTTTTATATCAAAATACTCGTAACACGATTCTCTTCGTTTCATCGTAGGATTTTTTCGATGTAACAAATATTTTTTTCCTGTTACAACTTATGTATCAAAAAACATGGGTAAAAAAGTGGTTTCTTTCAAATGTTTATAATTAAATAATTAATCCATATTTAAGCAAATCCCTACAATGAGACATAGCTAGGACATGATCATTAGGGATGAAGTTTTGTTTGTTGAACCATCATGATAAAAATTTTGGTCGCTACATCCTGTACCAGTTTTACCCGACTTAAGAGAGACCATGCAAAAAAGACTACAGTCATTCTAATTTTTCATGAAACAACTTGAAAAAATTTTTTTAACTACTCTAATATATGCTTATCAAAACCCTGTGAACAGATTTGTTTCACGTTGTATACTTTCCTTGAAAAAAATCATGAATGAAGGCATTCTTTTCCGGTCCCCTAGGTGGCGTAACCCCTTAAGTGATGGGAGTTTCTTTCCTGCATAGTGAAACGGACAGATGTAAGGCGTGTCCGCGTTTCTTAGTATACACCGAGTCAGTTCAGAGCTGTGAGTGCAGTGTTAACGTTATCAATTTGGGATTCAACACTAGGGTGACGCATAAAAAATTTACTTGATATAATGCGAGACTACTCGGATTCTCGAAAATTACCTATCGAGAAAAAAAATTTCTTCAAAAATATGAGCGGAATCGATCAATATTCAGCTGTCACCCAACGCAACTGTTTATTTGAGAAGAATCACGCGCTCCAAATGCACAGCTCTGTACCAATAGGAGTATTTTGTATAAATGTCAACAGAAAAGACTGACGTTTGTTCACTACATCCTAAATGATTGCTGCATCGATCAATGATGATCTGATTACGGAAAATTGTTTATAAAATGAGATTATTATCATCATGGAAATATACAAGGGCAGCAGCCAAAAAGCTGATGAGCCCGACAGGAATATGCACATATACATATAATACACGTTATTGATTGAGTGTCGTAAGTGTTGTTGGAGCGGGGTATAGTATTTACTTTTTTGTGGTTGGGTAAGGGAAAGGATAAAATTATTCTCCTTTGTTCGCCTTATCCGGTCGGTTTTTAGAGGAGTTGGTTGAGGTCGCCTGAACGACATTTGTTGGCAAGGCGTTCCAATCCGTTACCACTCTATTTGACAAGAAGTGGTACCGCATGAACGTCTTTAAAAGGTCGCAGCTCCACTTTCTATTTTCCAGGCATTACCACGCAGATTTTCAGTAGAGAGGCGGTTGAAGAAGGTGTTGAAGGTAGGAGTGGCGTAGCGTCTTTGCAGGATTTTGTATGTTTCTATAAGGTCACCTAGCTTACACTTCTCTTCCACAGTCGTGAATTGTAGATACTTCAGCCTTTCCTCGTACTGTCGTTTCCTTAGTTTGACAGGGATTTTCGTTACTCAGCGTTGAACGCTCGATAAATAATTAATGACGAGCAAATATGACGTAGATAACAAACAATGTTTGCAATAATGTTTTTTCTTCCGATATGAACAAAAAAGTGGTCTCGCATGGAATTGATAAAATTGCTGTTCGCATCACACCTAAATATAGCACGCATGTAAGTGCTAATACTGGGTAACAGCAGCAGATCAGAACTGCTTTTTGGTATTTGGCAGTCAATGTGAAATCTTTACTGAGTAGTTGAATGTGTTTCGCATATGTATAACCAATCGTATATCACATTTTGTTCAGTCATCATACTTGGAATTTACACTATTAACATTCGTAATAATCCTCGAAGATTGGCCACCTAGTTGCAAATATTAAATGTCATGATATTTTTCTGTTTCAAGTTGATTATCCGAAAAAAGTGATCGATACGGCTAATGCGGCATTAGATTTGTACAATAAAATGCTGGATAAAATGATACCATGGAGTGTGTTCGAAGATACTCTCGAGGAATTATCCAAGTACAAAGATGATTATTCAGCAGAAGCTGGCGCATTAGTCGGAGAGGTGACGAGGCTAATGATGAATGCTATGGATGAATATTTTTTGTCAACACAGGACATTTTTGAATGGTGTACCTTCTCGGAGGACATGCTTGAGGTCTACCTGCAATACATGAATGACGATTCGGACGAAGGTCAACGAGTTTCAAAAGCAACGGTCAATGGAGTGCTCACTGACGGGCAGGAAAAAATGACTCTTGCACAAGATAAACTTGCAAAGGTGTTATCGAGCTTCAACGAAGCATCTGGAAATATGGTTGCTTTAAGTGCTCAGTTGAAAGATGACTTCGATAGCAAAAGCTCATATTTCGATAAGCAAGTAACGAAGCTCAGGACTAAGGCGTATGGAGGTGCAGCAAGTGGTGCAATTTTCGGAGTGTTCGGATTAGTTATCTCTTACAGCATTGCCGCCGGTATGGTTGAAGGTCAGCTGATTCCCGCGATGAAGGCTAAGTTCCAGGAGATGCAAGATTTTTACGACAATTTGCAAAAGAAAATCGAAGATACACAGATTAATGTAGATGACACGAAAGAAAAACTGAAGGACGAGATAAAGGTGATCGGTTCTTTGAAGATTGCAGCGAAAAAAGCAGTAACGTTCATAAAGACTGGTGCTGATAAGTTGATCAGAAAGGCTATAGACGAACTTTTGAAGCAAATAAGAGCTTATATAAAAAGACACTCGTCGTAGTATCATGAGATGTGACTTTTTTTATACACGTATAATTCGTGTGTCGAAGTTGTTGATAGTTGTGGATTAAAATTCATTCTGAAAATGTAAAAATTTTATTCACTCATGAAATGTTTGTTATTTTCTCAAAGGCACACGTGATGAGCTTCGTTTGGGTAACTTTTCCAAGCCTGCTTCAGTAACGTATTGATTAAACTGTCTGTTCCGAAACAGAATAAGACTCTGTTTATGAAGGAAATATACTCTGATAAGCCTTTTTATTATAGCAATTTCAAGCTTCATAACTTTCGAACAATTTAATTATTTCCGGGCATCTTATTGTAATATTCAGGCTTGTGAACCTGAACGTGATCTTTGTAGAAATTCTGTACCTATATAGGGACGTGCGGGTCTTAAAGGATTCTTATGGGGATCTTATAGAGTTCCAATAGGTATACTATAGAGCTACTGTGTGGCCTATAGGAATCTTAAAGGTTCCCCGTAGGTTTATAACGGCCCTATAGTGGCTTATCTATAGTATGTATGATTACAAGGGTAATGATCTTGCATCAAAGGACCAGAGAGTCGAGGTTCAGTTCATGAACATCATTAATCCTGATCAGTTGCTGACAGGGGTGGATCCGGTGAAATATTTCGGGGGCGGGGTAGGGGGGGTTCTCAAAAATTTATGTTTGTTGATATTTCATCACTCTATATTATGTATGAAAAACCATGTGCCCCCCCACCCCCCGCCCCCGCCACCATTTCAGTAACTTCCTCATAATTTTCCATTCATTTCCACTGAGTTTCATTGATTCCTCATTAGTTTACATTTATTTAGATTCATATCAACTTCTATCAATTACCAAAGATCTTTACCAATTTCTGTCAAAGCACATTAGTTCACATCTGCAAATTCCATCAATTCCCATCACTTCCTATACATTACCATTAATTTATGTATATTCCTATAAAATTTCTATCATTTCCAATAGATTCTCATCGATTCCCATCAACTACTTCAAATTTCTATCAATGGCCACTGATTTTCATCAATCCCGTCAATTCCTGCCAATTCTCATCAGTCCCAGTCGAACAGTTTGCACGAAATCTGTGAGAATTTCATTCAAACGTTCGCAAGAATTTGGATCATGGATGCATCCTCATGTTTATGCTAATCATTTATGCAAACGCTTTACACAAGGGTTTGTGCAAAGTTCGCACAAAATTTACACGGAAATCCGGTCGCATCTTGAATGCAAACGTGTTCTATCAGAGATTTCATTAACCTTCAATGATTTTCCATTATTTCACATCGATCCTTATCAATTTCCAAGAATTACTTTACATCTTTCACGGATTAAACGTTTGTAAAAACAGCTGTTTATTAGTTTGAATTAATTGGTCATTCGGAAACACACGAAAACCTGAATGGAGTTTGGCGCGCAAAGCGCGAAAAAGTCATCAGTATCAGTGACTATAAATA
Source organism: Platygaster equestris (assembly GCA_030522785.1). Lineage (NCBI taxonomy): Eukaryota > Metazoa > Arthropoda > Insecta > Hymenoptera > Platygastridae > Platygaster > Platygaster equestris. Next base: position 25,904 of record JAPYZK010000825.1, on the reverse strand, counting down.
GTCACTGTTAGTATTCATTAGCTAAACATCATTCCTCAATATGGTCAACGATGTTCGGACTTATAACACTGTATCCATTCTTTTCGGCAAATAGCGGGGCGAATGTTTCGATTAAACGGCTCTGTATGCAATAACCGATAACGCGCTTGAGAAGTCCTATAGCGCGCAATCGCTTATTGCATAATCGTTCAGTTTACAAAAGTACTCAAAAACGCCTGTGAATTAGACGATGGATCGTTGAAATTTTGACATAATTGATCTTTTTAATTTGATTTTTTGTGTCAATAGATAAAAACCCAATTATGATCCGAAATTCTCAGAAATAGACGAAATTACTCGACTATCATGGGATCGACGGTGAACTAATCGGAAATTGTTATACTAGTTGTATGAATTATTCATTCACTAAATGCTTTAGCATGTAATATGTCAGTTTTTGTGAATTTCGTCTGTAAAATCTCAAAATGATGATAAAACACATTGCAATATATAGAAAATTTCAGTTTTTCGATATTATTTACATGCATTCAATGTTCTTGAAGATTCGTCACACTAAACGAAATTCTTTCTAGAAAGGATAAGATTTTTTTTACTCATTTTCTAGACAAATTTATCAAAATACTTCAGAACGCTAGTAAGAACGAAATTCACGAAAGATCCCTGAATTTTCAAAGAATACATATTTTTCATTAAGGACACGAGGCGTGGTTTCATACATCGTCTTGGCTCAAAAAGCACGCCTCGGGTCCGAGGTGCAAACATCGTTTTTTGCAAAACACGCACTAAATGGGGGCCTCCAGCCCCTGAAAGAGCGCATTGGGGACGTCCATTCACGACACCGTGCACCACGAACCTATGAATGTCAAAACATCGCGGGTCGACAACGCGCATGCGCGTCGGATAAGAGAATCCGTATTTCCTCTGTTTTCAGTGTACTTAAGGTAGCCCTGTCACTACAAAAATTATAGATGAATTTTCTCCAAATTTGGATATTGGGTGGAGAACATGTAAAAAAATTTCATGCGAAATTTCAGGTCATTACACTAAGTCGAACACGTATTATTCGCAAAAAACTTTTACATGCGCTGTTATGGAAATCGCATCATTTTTTTTTTATAAAATAAAAACTTTTCGATACAGAATTCCGAAAAAATTTGCAAAAATTGTTCAATGCATTTTGCAACTCCGTGAAAAATTCAACTGTGATTTACTAATTTTTATACGAGAAAATGATGTGTATATAAATTTTATCGCGTCTACCCTGGTCTACACCGTATACGCCATTTGTTTACAGCGGTCTACACTGACAATTTGATGTCTCACCGTATCGCGGCTAACTTCACGTCATTGAACTGTGACATTAATACCTTCAGGAACAAAAGTAGGACTTAAGGAACAATTGCAGGATGTCCCGTGAATTCTAAAAAGCTTTCCGAAATCTCACAGAAATTTGATCTGGCAAGTTTCGAAAAATATTTGAAAATTTACAAATATTTTTCAAAATATTCGAGGAGACGGGGGGGGGGGGGGCAGGGGGGGCGATCAATTCCAAAAATCCATCCTTAACCCCATTTAAACGCTGACAATACAAATTTTAATCAGTTCCCTTAAAGCATGGGTCTGGATTTGCACCTTGATAACATTACCCACATGAAGGGCAACGCCGCTAAGTATGCGTCGGATCTCCTTTTTTATCACATTCACCTACATGAATAAGAAAAAATCGCCTCTTGCACATATTAACTGCGTTGGCATGGAGAAGTAGCCGTCCATGAACTGGAAAGTCTATGATCATTGCCCGAACTATCGATTTCGCTTCTCTTTCTAGTATCAAACGAAACATAAGCTTGTCTTTGTTGAGTGGCATAATTATGCTACGAGTTCGGAACGCTGTTTCGGGAGTTCGGGTGTATATGGGTGTATATATTGGTATGTATCCTATAACGGAAATTGAAAAAAATCTAATTTTTTCTTGTTACGAATCCTGTAAACAAAGTACGTACGGAATGTTTTACCTAAAAAAACGTGTTTTTTCAAATCGCGAAATGGCATAAAAATGTGGCGTGTAATTTTGATTGAAAACATTTATCAATTCGGGAATTGTATTTTTCAGGTCCCGAGAACAACATAACCCAAAAATGAACGCGAAAGGCGGTAAAAAAGCGCCGAAAAAAAAGGCTAATGGATATCAAATGCCGGAACCGATAAAAAGCGGGGAAATATTAACCGATGTTTCGAAAAAACAGTGGATCATTGGGAGTTCCATAGGCGTTGGTGGTTTTGGCGAAATTTACGCTAGTAAAGATTTCTCGATTTTATTCGAGTGTTGTTTATATTTTCGTGCTTTGTTTTTAAAAATGCGCAGTTGTGTCGTCTGAAATTGGAGAATTGTAGAAACTAGTGGAAATGTTGGAAAATGATAATATATTCGGGACTACTGATGGGTTTGACTAGAGATATTTTTATTTGAAAATAATAATAATAATAATAATAAATGGTGACTTATCATAAAATCTCAAGTTCTTACAGTTTTCGAGTGTTTTTTAATTTGTGGAATTTCTAAAAACTGGGAAATTAGCACTCAAGTATATTTTTCAAAATATTGAAAATTTGTGGCCCTTATCAATTTTTGATATTTCCACAATTTTCATCACTGCCAGAATCTTTATTAATTTTTTTCAATTATTTTTAAATTTGTTTATTGTTTCATTTGATTATTTCAAAAACTCAGCATTTTTTAATTCTACAAATAATTTCAAATATTTGAATTTTTGATGGTTTCCAATCAAGTTATTTTTATTTTAAAAAGGTATTTTTTAAATATTTTTTTTTATTTTAATTTCTCGGAATTTTTTTGATAATCCTTTAGTTATTTTTCATTCAAAAATTTGAAAACTTTTTAAATGAATTCTTTTTAAATGAATTCTCAATTTTTGTTTTCGCATTGTATGTTGAATTTTATATTATATCAAAAAATTGCAAGTTTTCACAATTGTTGAGTGTTTTTTAATTTTTGGCATTTTAAAAAATTGTCAAATAGACATATTTTCATATTTTTGAATACATTGAAAATTTTTGACGTTCATAAATTTGTGCTATTTTCACAATTTTTGTGACTCCCCGAATCTTTTTTTTTGTTTCTGTTTTTTTTAAAATGTCTAATAATTCCAAAATATTTTCTATTCAGTGGATTTTGAAATACTCTGATTTTTTTAATTTCACGAATTAAATTATTTGAATTTTTGATGATTTTAAATTAAGTTATTTTCATTGTTGAACATTATTTTCGAAGAATTTTTTTTTCAATTTTTCACAATTTTGCAAATAATTCTTCAGTTTTTTTCAAACTGAAAATTTGAAAATTTTCGAAATGAATTTTGTACATTTCTTAATTTGAATATGATGGACAATTGTTTGAAATTTTTTGAATTTGAATTTTCAAATGTAAATTATTCGACAATTTAAGGAATCTTGGTGTTCCTGAAATTTGTTGTAATTTTTGTAATTGTTTTTGATAATTTGAAAGAATTTTGAATGTTTTGATAATCTTGAAATTTCTAAAAATTGAGAGAGTAGAAAATTTTGAGAATTTCAAAAATGATGAGAATTTCTGAGCATTCGAAAATTTTGGAAATTTCTTAAAAATGTTCAAACTTTTGTTATTTTTCAGAATTTTGCAAATTTTGGCATTCTATAAAATTTCCATTTATGTATAGTTTTTTTTTCAAATATTTCAAAATTTCAAGAATTCCAAAAATTTGGGTCTTTTTCAAATTTTTTATGATTAACATAGTTTTGATAATTTTCACAGTTTGAAAATTATAAGATTTTAGAAGATGTAGAAGCTTGCTAAAATTTGAAATATTTGAACATTGTGCAATTTCGATACTTTAAAAAAAATTGGTCATTACAGTGAAATCCTAAAATTTCAAAAATCCTGCAGTATGTGGGTATTTCTGAAAATTTTTTGATTTCCATAATTTTGAAATATTGTTCATTCGAAAAATTTTCTGAATTCCGAAAATTCTCATATTTTCGATGATCTCAAAAATGTGTGATATTTTTACAATTTTTATGACTCTTAGAATCCTTATTATTTTTCAATTTTACAATAATTCTGAAATATTTTCTATTGTGCAGATTGAACAAACTGAAAAATTTCAATGATTTCCAATTTGTCATTTCAATTTTTGAAGAATATTTTCATTATATTTTCTTACGTCGATTTAAAAAAATGTGTGTAATAGTTTTATCCTAATTGAAAAATTTTTTCAATGAATTGTCGTAATTCAAAAAATTTTTATATTAAAAAAATTGAAAAATTAAAAATGCTAATACAAATTTTGAAAGATTCCGAGAGTTTTCAGAATTTTGACAATTTTCACAATTGCTAAAATGTTTAAATTTCACATATTTAAAAAAGTGTAAAACATTCTGAGAAGTAAGAAAATTTTCTCAATTCGTCAAATTTAGAGAAAATTGATAATTTTGAATATTTTTGACATCTTCAAATTTTTAACAATTTTGAGAATTTTTATAATTTAGTGGATTTGGAAAAAAGATTGAAAATTTTAAAAACTCAGAAAGTTCCTATAAGTCTTGAAATTTTGAAAATTTTACGAATTCTTCAAATTTCTAGAAATTCAATCAATTTTAAAACTTTCATCATTCCAAGATTTTTAACGATTAACGAATTTTTGAGTACCTATTTTGAGCATTTCGCAAGTTTTTAGAGTTTCAAAAAAAAGTCATTTTCAAATCGTTCATCGTTCTCGAAATAGAAAAAATAAATTTTCTTGGGATTTTTTTTTCATTTTAGAATTTTTTGCAACACTGTAAATATTACACTTTCTCCAGTCAAATAATTATTTCTCTATCATTTTTCCAATTTCATTCAAATCTTTCTATTTATGTCTCTTTAATTTTTGAATTTGTGTTTCAGCTGCTCCATACACTGGGAAAACGCCAAAAGAATATCCTGCTGTGATCAAAATTGTAAGTTGCAAAGTATAAAAAATCATTCATATCATTATATACAATAATATGGAATGTATTTATTAGTATGAGTAAATAATGTATAATATTGTATATTCGTATGACATATATTGTTATTAAATTATATTATCAGAATATAATATTAAATTATAATACAATCATATATTTTTCTTTACTCTCACCTCGAAATTGTTACTTCAAATGGTTTTTTCGGCTAGTGTGGAGAAAAGTATTGTGTTGCACACGCTGGCAATTGTCGATTTTCACAAAATGATTGCGGCACTCGTCTCCGGCTCGTGCCACAACCCTTCATTTCGTCAAAATTACCAATGCCAGCTTTCACAACAATGTACTCATATATATGATGTATTTTATGTAATTTACAGCTATATCATTATCAAGTAAGATTTAATATTATCATACTTAATCATTCATAATGCAAAAATGTTGCAGGAACCTCATGGAAATGGACCACTTTTTGTTGAAATGCATTTTTACATGCGCAACGCGAAATCTACTGAAAGTATGCACTTTTTGGAACGGATTTTTTCACCAGTCAGCGATATTTTCAAGTTTTTAACTATTTTTGACAGGATTTAGTAACATTATTATAATGTTCGGGTTTTCAATTCTAGAATTCGTGAATTTAATCTAGGTCTAAATGGTAGAAAATTTATCCATTTAATACAAGATTTAAATATTCAAATTCTGGCTTTTTTTATCGTGGTCTAAAGTAAAAATTTTGACTTTTGAATGATTTTTGGATTGTGTAAATCGAATTCGCAGTTGAAGACATTCTTTATTGTATTGTGCACAATTTTTCGAATTTTTGAGTACTGAAACTTTTGATTCAATTTCCAGTGTTTTCAAATTCGTGATGAAATAAAAAGTGTATTACTTTTTATGAAACTTAATTAATTTGCAGCAATTTTGACCAACTGAGTACCTTTAAAATTTATCGTATTTTTTTTTATCTTCAAAATGCGGGAAAACTGGATGAAATTTAAAATTCTTGAAAATTCTCGTTATTAAGCTGCACAATTCTATTTGAATCGATGGTGACAATAATTTTTTTTTTCTGCAGTTGAATCTCATATGAAGCAACACAAATTGAAACACCTGGGCATGCCAAAATTCCTCGGTTCAGGGAGCCACGAGTACAATAGCACCAAGTACCGATTTTTGGTGGTCGAAAAATATGGACAAGATCTGTGGAAATTGTTTTTGGAAAATGGACGAAAATTTCCAGAGTCCACAGTTTATCAAATCGCCATTCAAGTCGTGCGTTATTTTCGGAAATATAGTTTGAATTTGGAACATTTTTAACGTTTGCAGATTTTTGACAATTTTCTGAATTTTTGAAGTTTTGACGCAAAAATAGACGCAAAAAAACAATGTTGAGCGCAGAAAACAGCAAATGCCTCTGTATTCACTGCAACGGAGTTAAAACGTCAGCTAAACTTTCTTAGGAGAACAGCCACATAGAGACCAAATTTATATTATTATCGGCAGTCAATCAGACATTTTATGTTGAAGTTATCTATGCTGTCACGAATAGCCCCGGTGTCCCCCACATACTATCAGAATTTCGAAAGTTTCCAGATTGTAACAAATTGTCAGAATACTCCAAACTTCAGAAATTCTTAAAATTGTTGAAAATCTGCAAATTCTAAAAATTTTCCAATCACGTTTCTTGAAATTGTAAGAATTCGTATTTATTTTATTCTTGTTGATACGTTTTTCTTGTTTGTACGTTTCACTTAATTCTTATTAATTTTAGATTGACGTTTTGGAGTACATCCATGGGAGAGAATACATTCATGGCGACATAAAAGGGGGAAATTTGTTGCTGGGCATTAAATCTCCGAATGACGTGTACTTGGTGGATTTTGGGCTGGCTTGTCATTACACGAAAAAGAACGAATTTATACCAGATCCGAAAAAAGCGCACGATGGGACGACAGAGTACACGAGTAGAGATGCTCATAAAGGGGGTTTGTATATTCAGTACATTTTTTTCTATGACGCTGTGGAAAATTGAATGTTTTTAGAATGTACACTGGATATTTACGAAATTGTATTGGTGGTCACGTAAAAAATGTCTGCGAGAGGAACAAGAGATTATGTTAATCACAAATTAACATAATCAGTCTTTCCTTGTTGGTTTCACGAATTCTGCCCTTTTGTTTCTTTGTAATTCAACTGTATTTCCATAATTTCTTACATATTTTCTCACCAACAGTTGCAACGATGCGAGGCGACTTCGAAATCCTCTCCTACAACCTCATCCAATGGCTCTGCGGCAAACTACCCTGGGAAAACGTCCTGGAAACGCCCGCCGAAGTCCAAAAACAGAAAGAAAAAGCGTACGAAAATCTCCCGAAATTCCTGAAAACCTGTTTCGGTTCGAAAATCCCCGAAACGATCACCAAGTTCCTCAAAATGACGAATTCCCTGAAATTCAACGAAACTCCATCTTACGCGAAATTCAGGGAAATTTTTGTTCAAGGCCTGAAACAATTGGGTCAAAAATCGGGACGTTTGGAATTCAAGATAGCCGATTCAGAAGCCGAGAAAAGTGATTTGCCGGCGAAAATCGTGGATAGGAAGAGTCCGAGAGCGAAAAAAGTGGAGAAGAAGAAAACTGAAGTCGACGTTTTGAACCAGACTGTTTGCGACGAAAAATCCGTTCGGGGTAACGCTGCGAGGGATGAAGTTTTGGCGAATATCGATTTTGATTCGGAATCGGAGTACGATATTTATATTAAGAAGAGGAGGAAAAAGGGAGATGAAGGGGAGGAAGAGGAGGAAAAGATTACGGTGACGAATAAGAAGAGTCAAGCGGTTGGGAAAGCGCGAGAAGCGCAGACGAAGGTGAATTTTGGTTTTGGGTTGGTGGTTGTAGGGTGGCCGTCGAAAGTTGATAACCCACGTTTTCTAGATTTTATGGGTCGGAGGAAAACCCAATTCTCAAAATTTTTGAAATTCTCTGAAATTTTGAAAATTTCAAGTATTTTAAAAATTTTTGAAAATTTCGTAATTGTTTCGAAATTTTGATAATTCAAGGCACTTTTGGGCATTTCAAAATTTTGGAAATTTTGAGAATTTTAAAGATTTTCGGAAATCTTAAGAATTTAAAAAATTTTCAGAAGGTGGGAAATTTCCGGAAATTCTAGAAATGTTGAGAATTTTCGGAAATTTTGGAAATTCTGAAAAATTTGTGGAGTTTATCAAAGTTTCTTGAAATGTCGAAATTTTTAGTGTTTGAAAAATTTCCAAAACTCGTGCGGAAATATTTAGCGCACACTTATTTCGCACTGCTATACTATATCAATAAAAATGCTATTTGGCGCCTACATTTCGTGCATGAAAAAGGGCCATCTTTGTGCATGTGTAAAAAAAACATGTTTTAAGAGACAACTTTTTATATCCGGCAAATCAATAATCGAATAATTCAGTAATTCGAACTTTTTTATTCAAAACTTCATAAGTTAGAAAATGCAAAATTCAATACTACATTACCAACCGATTCACCAACTGAGCAGCGTTAAACCACTCGATAATATTACATCGACCGCGTACGTAATCGTGAAGTATTGTCGATTGTATAATCACGTTCGGTGATCGATTGTTAATGGAAAATTATGTTTTGTTTGTAATTATGTATTACAGAGTGTTGAGGGGTTAAAATTTGTACACATAGCGTCGTTTAATAGCTATTCAAAATCACATTACATCCTCTGAACTTTCACCCGTCTCTCACCCATCTCTGTCATCTGTCACCTGTACGGTAAATTCGAAGAAAACGTCGATTAAAAAAAAATTTCTGAGAAACTCAGAATTTCCAAATTTTAAGAACTCAAATTTCGCAAATTTTGTAAATAACGATGAAAAATACAATTATTAAAGATTCTATACGAGCATATTAATATCGACTGAATGCAAATGCAATTAATTTTGTTCGAAAAACGCTCCAAAATTGATTTTTTCTGATTTCACATGGTAACTCAAACGTCGCCTAAACATGGCCTTCTGGAGACGTTTTGGCGTCGAAATCTCTACGCTCCCAGCTGGCTAGGGTTTGTTTATTAGTTACCAGCCAACCATAAGTATTTTATTATTTTAATTATTATTAAGAGTTTTCCATGCTACACGTTGTCGCAAAAATGTAAACACAGCTGGATTGCTTGCAAACAATTCTCCAGTCACGTGTTTGACTCTTTCTCGCTCACATAGAAAAAGAAAGACTGAAGCGTAGACCACTTCTACGCAACGACCCGCGACCCACTCTGACCCACTCGGAAGCCTCGGAGCCTTAACTGACATGGGGGCCGTCTCCCGTACCACCCCCACCACTCGAGTTACCCGTCCTCTTTATATAGGTTCTCGGTCAAAGAGCTTGCGGGGCAACTGTTTGGGCCAGCCGTAGCACCTTCTGTCGGTTTCAAAAGCAAACGAAAAATCGGCTAGCCGGGCCAGCTAATGAGCGCGTAGACCCAAGTGCCATTAAGCGTCTTAAAATTTTTGGCGAAGACGATTTTCGCTTAGCAGACGAACTTTCACCACAACTCGTTACGCGCGGATGCGATTGGCCAATACACGATGCTTGGCCATCGGCACTGGCCGACGCACGCATTCACTTGTCCGTGTGCTAATTGTTCCGGAAAAAGGACCTCGTCTCGCGTTGCTTTGACCTGTCAACCCGCCAAAGCAAATTCGATCCGGATTTTCTGATTTGCTGAATTTTCATCCATTTCAAAGTATTCAAAATAGTTTGAATTCTCTAAATCTTCGAAATTTTGCACTCTTTGATCAATTTGGAAATCGCGGAAAAATCATCTCTAGAGGTTCGGAAATTTCAGGTATTTTCAAGACTTCCGAGAATTTCAAAATTTTGTACGTGAAAAATAACCGGGAAAAAGCGGGAAATGACCGGAAATTTGAAAATGCCCGATAGATACTCTGACGAAACGCTCGCGGCACTTGGCGACTGTAGGGAGTCGTCAAGTGTCGCGAACTGTCGCGGTCCCAAAAAAAACGGCCTTCGAAGCTTTTTTCGAGCTTTCTGATGTAATTTTCGGCATTTTTATTCATTTTGCTACCCGTACAAATTCAAAATCAAATAAGCAGTGAGAGAGAATGAGATATAATGGTTCTCAGTTCTCTCCCGTTTCGTACTCATTCTCTCTTTCCCGTTTTTGGACTGAAATTAATTGTTTTTCGACTTCAAAAATATCGACAAATTATTTTATTAACTATGTCATAAATCATACTCAGTCATCAAAATATGCGAATTTTGTGATTTAATTGAATATTTATGACCTCCAATAATTATAAATATTTAAATTTATTGCAAAATTGACATGTTTGAATGATTAAATATGATATATGGTAGTTGATAAAATATTATTTTATCATTTTTCTAGTCGAAAAATGAGTTATTATGGTCATAAAACGAGAAAAAAAGAATGAGTACGAAATGGGAGAGAACTGAGAACCATTCGATCTCATTCTCTGTCACCGCGACTTACAAGGGTTCAGTCGCCAACTGTCGCGAGCGTTTCGTAAGGGATAAAGAAAATGATTCTGCACAACCATATTATTAATCATTTGAACTATCTCTCATTGAAATTTTGAAAATTCGAAGACTTTTCGGCATCTCATAATCGAAAAAACATTGTTCCAGGCGAAAACGAGTAAAACGACTCCGAAACGAAAAACTCAAAAATCGGCGCCAAAATCCAAGGTACTGTCAAAAACTCGTGCCAATTCAAAATTCGTTGCTGATGATTCAGCCGAGGATATGTTCGAAAGTGATTGAACGCGTGCCTTTTTATGAATTATTTTCCAGTGTTTGAAGATAATTTTCATTCATAGCAAAAGAAAAAATCGTAAATTATGACAGTATTCTCGTCATTCATTACGAATGATATGTGATTTTCAACTTGTAACACACTGAAAGTTAAAATACAGGAGTTGATATGAAGCGAACACGAGGTTTTTGATCCTGGAAATTTCCATTATTTTTCCGCATGAGAAAGAAATGACTGATTTTTGATTTGTGGCGTATCAAATAACCCGGCCGGGTTATGACGCTAATTGAAAAAAAAAAAAAATGTAATGTCGGCCGGGGTATAAATTCAGTAACATTTAGATTTTTGGGCAACTTTTTTTGGTTTTTTTCGAACAAAACTACAAAATGTTGCCTGCTTCCCAAAACTAAATTGACTGAGTTTTGATATCACCCCACTGATGATAAAAAATAATAATAACGATATTTTATTGCTTCTGGCAGGAAAAATCGAATTTTTTATTTTATTTTATTTTTTAACAAAACACATCGGAAAATTCAGAATTCAGCCTGTCTGAAAATTCAGACACCAATGTTGGAGTATATCTATATGTATAAAAATGTAATCCATTCTGTGTTTGTTCCCTCTTCACGCTCAAACCGCTTAACAAAATGACTTAAAATTTGGCACGGTTGTTCATGATACTTTTGAGGAGGTTTGTAAGCTGCTCAGCAAGGCTGCGAAGCAGCCGTATCGATTGTATCGTATCGACCGTATCGACACGGCCGCGAAGCGACTGTTTCAGTTATCGCGGGACGCGGCGGCCAAGCCGCTTCCGTCGCTAGCTGTCTCATGCGGGCGAAGCCCGCGTGAGATTGTGTTAATGTTAGTATTGATTATTATGAATCCTGCCGGGTTATTTGACACAAATAAATGAAATATTTTATTGATGATGATGATTATATTTATATACATGGGGATTTTGAACAATTTTGAATTATCCAAAGTCCAAAACTGTCGAAAATTTTCAAAAATAGGGGAATTTTTCAAAACATGAAGAATTCGAAAAAAATTCCGAATTTCGAGAAAAACTTTTGAAGTAAACTTTTGAAGAAATGCAAAAATCCCGCTAAAAAATGAGCGAATTTCCGTAAAATTTGGAAATCCAGAAAAATTCAAGAATTTCCGAAAAGAAAAAGTTACGAGATAATTCAAACATTCGAAAAATCCAAAAATTATGGAAACCCTGACGGATCCGAAGGGATGTTCCCCTGCGTTCCCTTGCGTCCTATTATAACACTAAAGGGACGCTTGTAAAAAGCAGAAAAATGAGTGTTATTGAAGAAGTTACAGCTGAAATAAGTATTCTTCCCCAACAATAGTGTACGATTAATGCATTAAAATGTTTTTTTTTTTCGTGCAATAGACATATTTAAACGTGCTAAATATTCCCAAAAAACTGCGGAAATTCAAGCAATACTGGGAATATTGCGCTTGCGCGGGAATGACGTACGTTGAATGTTCTGACCAAGAGCGTAGTTAGTTGAAAATGTGAATGGGGTGTTTTGGGAGTACGCGCTATAATTTTTATAATTTATAAGACACTCATTTTTATTTAAAAGTTTTCGGAATTCGTTGAATTTGTTCGTCTTCTGGAACATTTTTGAATTTCGAAATTTTTAGAAAATTCGAAAATTTTGTTTTTTAAAAAGTATAAAATATTTATTTTTTTTTGTAAATCAACAAGTTTTTCGATTTTGACTAGTCAAAATTTAGGTTAAGGAAACATATTTTGAAAATATTTATTCTCCAGGGAATTCGAAAATTCTGGTATTCTGAAAGATTTGAATAATTAGAGTTCTTCAAAAACTTTAAAAATTTTTGTTTTCATACAAAATTGAGGAAATGTTTGAGTTTTCCGAAAATTTTGGCAATCTGAAGTTTTCTGGTAAAATTTGTCAATTCCAATAAGTTTTTCGAAGGATTTAAAAATTTTCTTTGAAACTTCGAAGACAATCAATTATTCAGGTTATTCTAAAATTTCGAGTTTTTCGAAAGATTGAGATAATCAAGTTTTTCGAGAAATTCGAAGTTTGAACATTGCGAGGTTTTTTTTTTTCAAATTTGGAGACTTTAATTATTATAACAATCCTATTAGATGTCTCAGAAAATTACAAAATTCTGAGTTTTGAAGAGATTTGAGGATTGTAAGTTTTTTAGAACTTCTCAAAAATTTAGTATTCCCAAATATCAACTGAACATTTCAAGTTGTTCAAAAATTTGACAATACTAAATCTTTTGGCTAATTTTGGAATTGAAATTTTTTCGACAAATTAAAAAATGTTTATTTTGAGTTTCCTGATGAAATTTTTAATTCCCTGTGTTTCAAAAGACTTTAGACTGTGAGTTTTCCGGAAATTTTCGAAAATGTTAGTATTTCGGAAAATGCCTATACACTAGAACATTCGCAGTTTTTCTAAAATTTTTGAAATTCCAATTTTTTTGACAAATTTGAAAACGTTAAATATCTCGAATGATAGGAATTTGTTGTGTTTGTTAAGAAATTGACAAAATTTGAGTTTTACGAAAAAGTGAGCAATTTTAATTCCATGAATTTTGAATATATTTGACTTTGTTCGAAAATTCAGAATTTTCCTGTAGTGTTTCTATGAAATTAGAAATTATAGAGATTTTGAGTAATTCGCAGAGTCATTAGATTTCGAATTCATGACTCAAATTTTAATTTTTCGGAAAAATTGTAATTTTTGATATTTTTCCCAGAAATTTTTTAATATTTTTCAATAATTCGAGTTTTTCGGAAATTTTCGAAATTCTGAGTTTTTCAACAAAACTTGAAAAGTTGGAGTTTTTCAAGAGATTAAAAAAATGTAAGTTTTTTGGAAATTTTTGAACATTATCAGTATTTTGGAACATTACATAATTTCAAACTTTCCGATCATTTGGAAATAGTAATTTATGCCGAAATTTTTAAAATATTTTACAATATTTCAAATTTTTCAAGTTTGTCAGAAAATTAAAGGATTTGATTTTTTGGGAAATTTAAAGTATGTCAAAAGATTCGATGATTTTTAGTTTCCCTTAAAATTTTGAGATTTCGAATTTTTGAAAATCTGAAAATGTTGGTTTTATTAATAAAATTTTAGAATCATTTGTCCCCCCTCCTCCCCCCTTGGGACAAAATTCTTGGCTACGGCCCTAAATATACTTAAACTGTGTGCCAGTACACAATGTGAAAATATGTTACTTTTATGGTAAATACAATGAAAAATGTTCATACTACCCAGGGAGAGAATAATATTAACAAATAAAGGGTGTATAAACCTTTTTTTCAAGTTATTTGAAGAGTTTTCATAGTGTTCCTTTCTAGTGTCCCTTTCGTGTTATAAAGGGATGCAATGGAACGTCCCTTTGCGTTCTCTCGCGTTCCTTCTGATCCGTCAGGGAACATTTGTATATTTTCGAAAAATTTGGATTAAAAAAATTCCGAAAATTATGAAAAAATTGGGGAACTGAAAAAAGTTAAAAAATTCGAAAAAATTGGCTATAAATATTGCGAAAAAATTCCGAAATTATTGTGAACATGAAAAATATATTGTAATTCGAATATATGTTTCTTGAAAATTTGAACAATCTCAAAAAATTCATTCTTTACAAAATTCGAAAATTTTAAAAAATTACCGTGATAAAAATTGGAAAAGTGTTGAGAAACTTCTAAAAAAAAGTCGAAAATTTTGAAAATACATCGAAAATTGTATTGAAAAAATTTAATGTTTTAAAAAATTCAAAAATTCTGAGAAATGCAAAATTGAATTGTTGCAAAATTAAAAAATTGAGGGAATCATGAAAAATTGTCAAACTTTGAAAATTTTATAAAAATTCAGGGATCTCGAGAAAATTCGGAAAATGTTGAAAAAAATTTTCGAAAATAAAAAAAAAATAAAAAATTTTGTAAAAATTTGAATATCAGGGAAAAAAGTTAAAAGTAATGGAAAAATTAAACATGTAAGAAACATTCAAAATTTTGAAAAATGCAAAATTTTTCAAAAACGCATGTTTGACGAAAATTAATTCGAAGAAATTGAAAAAAAAATTAAAAAGTTCAGAAATCTCAAAACAACTTTTTTATTCAATGTTACTTCATTTTTTCGGCTGAGCTCAAAATTTTGGAAAAAATAGAACATTCGTATTTTAGAAGAAAAATCTGGAAATTTAAAATGTATCAAGAACTTCGAAAATTTTGAGAAAATTTGAAAAATTCGAAAAAAATTCGAAAACAGTTAGTAATATTGAAAAATTTTTGAAATATACCGAAATTCGGAGAAATTGAAAAAATGTGAGAAACTTGGAAAATTCCGTGAAAGGTTTCAATTTCCGAAAAGATTCGAAAACTTCGGGAAAATTTTGAGAAAAAATTTGAAAATTTTGGAAATACCCAAAAATTTAGACAAACCTCAAAACTTTGGTAAAAAATTGAAGAATTTCGGAAAAATTTCGAAATTGGGAGAAATCTTGAATCGCAAAAAACATGACAAAATTTCTTGAATAGGTGCAGTAAAGCTCGTCGTATTGTCGCTATCTCTATCTTTGTCGCCTGTCGTATTGTCCTATTGTAAAACCGGTTTTACAATACGACAATTAATACGACAGGCGACAAAGATTGCAAGAGAGACTTTATAATTCTATCAATTTCCGAATGCCTGATGAATGCGGTATGGCGCAGTGCCGGCTCGTATATAATAGCACTGGCGCCATGTTTGAAGGTGCTTAAATTCAAATCTGGTGTCTATTGCTTATCGCTAAATATTTTTGTACGTGTAGATTTATTGCATTACAAAGCTGAACATATGTGGTCATTTGACGTGAAGTAATCAGGTTTGAACTTTTCCTAGCACAACTGACTTTATTTTCATTTCATAGTCGTTGCTATCAATCGTCTTCGTCCTCTTCTGTGACACTGCGCAACATGGTCAAATAAGACATTACTGTTTGTAAAATCTGGAAAAAAAAGTAATGTCGATGAAGAGGTTCTGTGATAATTAAAGAAATATACAATTTCTTTTTCCGATTATTTTTCTTCATTGAAACCTATGAACATATGACAGTACTGTTTCGGAGGTTTAACTTTCCTGGGCGTTGGCGCGCGAAGCATGCAGGCGAGTGAAGCTCCCCTCCCTCACCATAGTTATGATTTAGAATAAGTTGCAACGCTCGTCAAATTGTTCATCGATTACCAAGTCTTGAGTTGAACGAAATGAGCTCCGACTCGCTGACATTTGAAAAATCGTAAAACTTAGATAATTTGAAAATTGATATTTACAGTCGTCACGGTTCTGTTGCATACGACAGTCATTTTTCCGGCTGTTATAACGCACGGTTTCTGAGACCGAAGGATGAGGAAGTGGTAACCATACTTTATGGTCTTTCCTTTGAAGTCGTTATCGTAAGCTGACCAAGAACCGTGGAAAGCTGTTTCCCCAATTTTTATGCTCTCGGTAATTAAAATATTTGAGAATACACCCATCAATACTAGGTTGACACAAGCGGCACAAAAAACGACAGCGTTAACGAATTTTACAGTCAGTGTCGAGACATCGGACGTTACTGGAATCAATAAATGCGAAATGAATTTTTCACCACATGTGTATGTTTTTCGCGTGTTTTAATACCTGCGGAGAGGTCGTAAAATTTCCATTTTTCGAGACAAAAAACCTGCGTTTAATCTCTAGGGCTCAAAAAGTATAGTTTTCGGCCCGCTACGGATCAAAAATAAAATTTGTCCTCCCTAATCACAAGCATCGCTCGGAAAACTTGACTCAGGACCGCTCCTCCAGATATTAAAATGACGCTCGAAATATACACATGTTGTGAAAAATATCGTTCTTACAAAGAGGCAAAACATACTATTTTTTCAAACATAATATAAGTATTATGAAGGGCTACATTTGTTCGTGGGATGAAATCGACTCTTTCAGTATCAAAGGATTCGATTATTCGAGGAGTTTATTAAAAACCAGATGATATGAGGAAGTTCATGAGATGTGATATTTGCATTTTCCTTATTCCAATGTTTAGATATTAAGGGGGTCTTCTACGTATAAACTTTTCAGAAATCGTTTTTTTTTTTTTTCATTGCATAATTCGAATCTACAAGTCATAGAAATGTGCCCCATGAAGGATTTTGAGAGATACGCATTAGTAATGCCATTTGCGGCAACTACCGGTGTTTTCGGCGTATTTGCGGCAGGCACTCGCGGCGTGACTCAAACAAAAGAAAATCGGTCTGACTGACAGTTTTTCACAGTTTTACGAGTGTGTTTGTATCTATGTCTCTTTTTGGGACCAGACTTTTGAGTGATTTCAGTCTTGAACCGATTGAACCGTAAGTTTTACAAATCATGTCTTACTCCGTCGTACATGTTTAAACGCGTTTTCGCAAAAGTCGTGTTTTTTTTTTAATCTTGTCAAGAGTTCTTGTAAACTATTCGGAATTTCAGAAATTTTCTTCTCTCTTATTATTCGGCAAACATGTCGCTATGCTAAGACACGAGCTTTTATAGAAAAGTTTTTTTTTCAAATTTTTACAGTCTTTTTTAGTTGAAAAAAAAAAAACGGCGCCAAAAATTTTTTTTATTCACAAGTCTGCCATTTTCAGGAATTAACAGATTTTCGATAAAGCTCGTGTCTGAGCATAGTTAACATAACAACAATTAAATACATTTCTAATTTTTGGTGTTTGAGGCAACCAAAATCCTAAACTCTTGCCAGAAAGTCGACTCTTATGTTTTGGCAGAGGCATGATCAAGGACACTTCGAGCTAGCTATTGTTGAGAGAAAATTTTTTATTTGCCATTTTTTTGTAGTCAAAGGATGTGTCAATTGAAGGCAAAAAACCATTCTTCATTATCATTCGTAATTTTTTTGCAAACCATTCTTAAAAATGAGTTTTTGAATTTGGCTCCTACGTAGAAGACCCCCTCAATTGGATAATAATAAATGACAGGGAATCACATAATGCAAATTGAAAGAAAAAATATTCATTTTGCATGAATATTTTGAATGAGTCCATGAATAGCACAAATAATTTCTGATATAACAATTTACACGGTAAATTTCATTCAAACGCGCTTCACTTGCATGTAAACGTTTGCACAAAGTTTGCACGAATTTCGATCATGAATGTGTCCACATATTTATATTCACAAACTTGTATCCAAATGCTTCACACGTACACTGGGGTGCATCGATTCTTTCCTCAATTTAGGGTCCCGAATTTGAATTATGTTGGCACCGCAGTCCGGAGTAGTGGCTACGGTGCGTGAGTATCAGTGATTGTCAACCATTGCCGAAGGCCGCACCAACATTGATTGTAAACAACACATTATCACGAGTAGCGGATAAATTGCAATAATTTGATTGTCAAACCAGTTGACGATGAAAATGTTGTTATTTAAATTCCAGGTTTTTGAAATTCTAAATTTTATGTTTTTCGGATCGATATCAGGAATTTTTCGAAATCAAGATTTTCAATGAACAGTTGTTGAAACGTCAATTTTAGACGTCGAAAATTAATTATTTTCGTAATTTCACCATTTGAAATTCCAGATTTTGTGACAAATTCGAATTTTGGATAAAAATTTATATTTCAAATTGCATATACTCAAAAATTGATCTTTTTCAAAAATTAATAGAATATTCAAATTTGAATTTTTTAATTTTTCAAATTAGGAAATTTGCATTCATTAATGTTGAAATTGCAAAATTTATAAGTTTTTCATATTTAACAAAATATTTATGAGAAAAAATATAAATTTTCGATGTTCTTCATTATTTAAAAATCGACAACTTTGTGTGATCTCGAGAAATTTCTGAAATCAAAAAACCCATGAATTTTAAATTGGCAACTCGAGTGATTCGAAAGTAATGAATTTTAAATTACGAAAGTAACGATCTTAATATTTTTTAAATATGTAGAAGCTGCTAATTTAACATTCGAAACGCGCATGAATTTTGGAATTCTAAAATGCATCAATTTGAATGTTTTGAAATGTTGGTAATGATTAACAAAATTATAAAGTGTCAAAATCGATTATCAGTTTTTAAATATTATAATAACATTTTTCGGTTTATAAATTCGAATTTACAAACTCTGAAATTGCAAAATGTGAAAATAATGAATTTTTGACGTATCGAATAATTATTTTGACAATGAAAAATTCAGATTCTGAAAAATTCTTGAAATACAAAAATTTAGAAATTTAAACATGTGTTGGTCGGCAATGGTTGACGATCACAGATACTCACGCACTGTAGCCACTCCTGAAGACTGCAGTGCCAACATAATTTAAATTCGGGACCCCAAATTGAGGAAAGAATCGATGCACCCCAGTGTAGGTTTCTGCGAAATTCACACGTAATCTCAGTCGCATCTTTGATGCAAACGTGCTCTATCAGCGATTGTTGTGAAGCATTTTCGCGTGTGACGTCCGGACATTAAAACACATTTCACCGCAGAAATATGAAAAAAGGATAATTTTTTCACTCTTGACAAAAGACAGAGCTTGACACCAAGTTACGCTTCACAAAGTTACGATCTCAGTCGTTAAAAATGATTACCCAAAGATTTCGAGAAGGGGTTGCCTAGCGTTTTCGATCATACGGTATACTGACGGTATATCGACAGTACTAGAAAATTATACCGTATTGACACCGTACGAATACCGTTTCGCTACAGTCATTTCGTAGCCTTATTCATACCGTCAGTGTACCGTACTTATATGGTATGCGTATGGTGAACATATCGTTTGGTGACCGTATTTATACGGTTCATTCATACTAAATAAATACTTCTTACTCACGCATAATTATACGTACATGTGTATCTACACGTGATTTTGACCTGATAGGTTCATAGCCGGTTTTTTCCATTTTCTCTGGATTTTATTCACGTAAAGTTAAAATATATGCTAGTCGCTAGAACATACTTGACTCGATCTTCTCTCATAATGGAACATCCAATCACCTAAGCTCCGACTGGGCACTTTGTTTTGAAGACTTTAATATGTTTGAAATAATTCCTATACTAAAAAAAAGTCATTCTCAACGATTTTCTACGATAATATTCTTCACTCTTTGAATGGACCAAATATTTCATAGTCATTGTCAGCAGAATTAACTACGAGAGCAAAGTACCAGACTCGCAGTCAGAAGGTCGGAGGATGAAATCCTGGCTCTGGCCAAAAAATTTTTTTTAAATTGTATTTCATTGTTTTTTGTTACATATACGTAAGTAACGACGTGGTAACATTTGTAATTGATTCAAACCGTGAAAACGTGGTTTTCATACCGGTATTTATATCGTCAGTAAACTGTATGATCGAAAACGCTAGGGTTTGAACCTGAAAAACAACTCTCTGCCTACTCCCCCGATTAAAGTCAATATCACAAGAGCATGTTACACTTCAACTTCAGAGTTGTATATTTATGATGGTAAATATTTGATGTATTTATGATTAATTTTCTTCCCTGGAAATTCTCCAGGTCAACAGCATTGTTTACCGTTCGCAAAAATTGCTATAGAAGAAAATAGGATTTCGATCAGCGCGCAGTAATATTTATTATAGTACTTGATCCTAAAGCCAACTCTGCTCAACAGAAAATTAACTCCACACGGAGAGAAATATCTAGCGAAAATAGTACAGAAGTCCGTTCTCTATTAGCACAATGGTTTAATGTGCTCATAATGTACAAAATTCGGGCAATATCTCCACAGAAACGTGCGTTTTTAGCACGTAATATGATTGTAGAAAATAAGCACGATTTACAGTCTGAAGTAGCTCAAACTCAGTGCGAATACTGTACTGCGACAATGCGTTGAAATCACGCTTCTAGTAGTCCTTCTGTTGCACGGGCCTCGTACGTTTTCGGTATAGAAGCGTGATAGCGATTGGCAAGAAGTCTATACTGAAATTGCATGAGTTGCGTGCTACAAGGGCTAGCTGAGCAACGTGCTGTGATCAGTGATCAGAATCGGTGCTATGAGAGAATGTAACTCGTGCGATATACACATGCATTCAGTGCTTTCTTCGCATGATCACTTCTAGTCCTTTTTTCCGCCGATTCGTGCGATTACAGCACCTTACGTGCGTGGTAAAAATGCACGACAACTTTCCGTGATACTTTCGCTGGACATTTCTCTCCGTGTACAAGTATACTGACCAATTGTCGAAGAAGAATAGAAAGTACTATATCTCATGGCAATAATCAAATGAAGAAAATCCAAATGTGGAGTAAAAAAAATTCCACGGATACACAAGTTGATGGTACATTAAAAGTCATCGTATGTTGACCCTTCGTTTACCTTGAAAAGCCGATATAGCTCCAGTGACACATCCCAAACCCAGCACCATGAAAAATACCTGGTGGAAACAGGCATCTACCTCCCCGCTGAGTTCGAGAAGAAAATTGTGTCGTTTTATACAGTCTCTGATTCGACTGTGAGCTTCACCGAGCATTTTTTGTTCATCGAAGCTTTCGTACGTATTGCGTTCGCTGTATTTTTCCGTAATAACTGTCATTTCGCGAGATAAAACGCTGAATTGAGCTGATACATGTAAGATTATTGTGACGTAAAAGAAGTCGAAGCACATGGAAGTAATGCATATTTGAATTGCGAGGAGAATCTATCAAGAAACGAGACGATGAGAAAAATTACATATAAATGTATCAAAGCTGTAAATCGGTCTGATCCCAGATAGCAAAGTGAACGACAAAATTTCGGCACTATTCTATGCACAGAATTCGTTGTGGCACTAGTTCGTGCATAATCGCTATAACGCGATTGACACAAAAACGACACCTCGAATGTTCGGCTATTTTCGCTGAATTACAAATGAATTAAATTAGTAGAATATTGCGTTCTGATGGTGACGTACCTTTGCATCAGAAATGCCGAATCCGGCCCCTATACAGTGACTCTAATTTTTATAGTCATTTATAAAATCATTATGAAATTTCAAAAAATATTTATGAGCTTTACATTTCTGATAAGTTGACCTCATCAGACCCTTCTAAGAAATCTGCAACTCATCAGGTGACCTTTTAAAATTCTCATGGTGAGAAATCTTTAGCCTTATAAAATCTTTATGAAGTAAGCTTCCCAATAAACCAACGTTGCCAAGAAATCCGGAAAAAATCTTTGCTTCTCTTTAAAGCCACGTTTGGTTTACTGTGGATCGCTTCGTCGCAATTTCAGTCGTTTTGGATGATGCGGTTATACATGGATCATTGCTCTGATATTACTCGTTCACGATTCGCAGTATATTGTATCTTTTTGACAACACAGCTCTACGCATTTATTGTGGTATTTGGCTCAATACGATCGATCGATTATGCTGCAATATTTTTATCCACATTGCTATCTGAGATGGCAATGAATGTGAGAATTCGTGTAGAGGGTATGTGACAAACTGACGCTTTCCAGTGCAAAGCAGTTTTCTCAAAGCTACATCAGTGTCACAGGCTTATCGCTTGGAAAAAAAAATGTTTGAGATTCAAGTGTCATCCGAGAAACTATGACGCCAAAGTGATTATTTTTCTAGAATCTTGATCTCAATAAAATTCTGTCAAGTCTTTATAGTAAAATTACATTCATTATGAAGTGACCTTATGAGAACCTCATTTAAGGATGGTCCGGCAACTTCATACGCCAGTTAATCAGGGACGTCAAAACGACCACTTTTCGTGACGCTACTGTGAAGTCACATTATGGGAAATTGAGAAAAATTCACATTCTTCATGATGTGCCGCCACAAGTGCCAATATAGCACCGTAACAATGCCGTGGCAGTGACGTTTCTGGTTTACTAGGACGGTACTCTTACGGGCAGTCCGCGCTCGTTCCGCGATCGACTCCATGATTGCAGTTCTGTTCGTTTCACGTTCATTTAGCAATCGTTCTGAATTTTTTGTGAATACAACAATATTTATAATATCACCGTGTCAAGTCATGTCTCACGTGTAAGAAAACTCTTTTATTATAATGTGATGGAAAAATATCCTAGTACCTCACGCATCACGTTTCTCAATGATTTCGAAAAATATATTCATTATCAATTTTTCTGACGTCTGATGTCGTCTGTTAGCAATGGTGAGTGAGGTCGGTTAACTGTAGGCATTCCAATGACTTATTGTGGTTGTAGACTAGTATACATTTGATGATAATTAAATCATACCCTCTGACGATGCTTCATTTACATGAATATTTCATAAGGTCACTCCATAGGAAATAGAAACTCCGTACACGGATTTCGCAAAATTTTATCTGAATCGGTGTAACTTTGATTTAAATTCGTCTTTCATACATAATGGTACAGTAGACTTTCGTTTATCTTGACTACTTCGGAACGTAAAAATTCGTTTATCTTGACTTGGAACGAGTCCCCACCCTTCCATCAGGTAGAAGGTGATTTTACGAAGAAATTTTCTGACTGGTCGGTTCGATTTTTTGCTTTAAACATGGCAGCACAGCTCGCGGTCTGCCAATTTGAAAAACAGCGTAGCAGAACTCCCGCCAATTCGACTGCGCTCTGATTTGCTGAGCATTGATCATGGTGGGGGTCGAGGCGGGATCGCGAGTCAAGATATCCGATCGGAAATCGTCAAAATGAGTAAGCGTCAAGATGAACGAGAGTCAATATAAACGAAAGTCCACTGTAGTAGTTAAATTTCTTCGAACAACTCGTGGTGACGATAAGGGTAATGTCGTCTGCAAGGTAGGCCCGTCGCCTAGGTTTGCCCACTGTGATTTTTTAGTGTAGACCACTGACGCCACTTATGTGCGAGGGTGGCGAAACCTCCCTTAATGATAGGTCACAGCGAACCTTCCGTGACATATAACTTATTTTGGTCTGTAAAATTACTTGGTACGTGATTTGCCCTCAGTGGCTTGAAAATAACAAAAAAAGTATTCCAATATTAGTAAAATCATTAAGTTGAGCACCAAAAATGTGTTGTGCGGATACTCTTTGAGAATTAGTTTAGGAAAAATTTTAGTTGCGTAACCTGTTTGGTGATTGTATGACTCGATGCAGCCATGTGGTGCTTGTCAAGGTTGGACCATGCACTTGTGTAGGCAGTGTTGGCCCACCGTAATTGTGTATATGAGACACATGCTCAATCAAAAAAAAATTATGATGACAGTGGCCAATATCAGTGTCGATATCAGCTGACGTCAGCCGTAATCTGTAGTTGATATGAGCTATTCCATTTGCAAAAACTGCGATTCCGAATAAAGTGTCCTCTAAAAAGCAGTTTTATTCAACATTATCTTGTGGAATTTTGCTCTGCAATGGAATGTAAAAGAACGAATTCGTTTTTTTATGCGATCCAGTTAACTTTCTCGGTCATTTTTGAGAATTTTAGCATTAATTTTGTCGATTCTCAGCGGTGGGATAACCTAGACAACATGGGCCAACCACGGCATGTATTTTTCTTAATTCTCATATAAATTACCAGTTTCTCAACCAATCAATTTGCCATGCACCGGAAAGGTGTTCTTATACCTATACTTTTTTTATCGCGTTGTGCTTGGATTGATAAAATTCTTTCTTACACGGAAGTTATGGGCAAAAGTTAAAAGGGTGGCCGAGCCGGATGACATTCTCCTACTTACCTCCATTGCATAAAATACTTCGTATCTTGGTGACTCCATCACTGAGAAAGGCAAGTGTATTGTAAAAGGCAGAGCACGGATTGATTCATTCCTGAACACGTTTTCTACAAAAACGAAAATACCATTGTAGCATTGCTTTTCGTGTGTTTAATGTGGTTATAGAAAAACTTGCATCAGTAGTATATCGCATTTCGAGGGCTTCAGTCAACAAATGCAACTCTTAATTTTTCACAATCCCTTTATTGAATAATCGATTTTCGAGCCTGTAAAGTAAGGGCGCAATAATAACCCGCGAAATAGTCACGAACGGCACAGATAAAAACAGGAATACTTATCATGCCGCTCCTCGACCGATCGGATGCGCTGATTATTTTTCATCCCGTAGCGAAATAAACTTGGCTGCCTTCATCTTCCACTTTTGCCTCGCTTTACAGGCGATAAAAATCAATCATTCAATAGAGGGATTGTGAAATAAATCGTTTCGACACGAAAAACGACATCTTGAATATTGAGCTGCAGTTCCCACTGCATAAAAAATGAACCAAGTGCTTCATAAGTACATGGCATTCTGTGTTGGCGACACAGCGTCACGTCACAATATAATGATAGATTATAATAGATCCGGCTATCAAACGTAATAGTCAAATGATTGTGGTCAAATCGACACATTGAAAATAACATTATCATTACAAAGAGAGGGGGAGGGGGGTGGCAATTACAGCTGGATATCGATCGAGCCTAATTCGATCCACCGCTCTCTAATTCACCATGAAGATCTCAGCAGCGATAAGGCTCAGAATTTTACAGCAGGGAGCGAATTCCAGAAGCCTGGAAAGTCATTAATGCTCTGTCGTTTTTGGGTTTGGGTCCCTCGAGGTTACTACTTGATGGTGTTTCTACCCGTCTTATCGCTCTCCCGATCGAGCGTAATAGTCACTTAAAACCCCCGAGACGAGCGCTCGATCGAGATCTAGCTGTAATGATGACGGTTGATGACGTGGGGGAAGAAGGGTGTGACATCCCGGATATTAATAGAATCAATATTGACTGCACACCTTATTTCGCGCTTGGAAGACAGTAATTCGATTGTCAATGCAAGTTCGAGTCCTAGCGGATGTAATGAGAATCCACTGAACTTGCGCAATCGCGCAGTAAAGAAAATCACCAAGTGTCGAATCGCCAAAAAGGCATGAAATGCGAAACCAAGAATTGGCAAAATCGTGCGGAAACCGCCTCGATGGACGATTTTAACAAAAAATGAAATTTGAAAATAATGCAATTTTCTTCCATTTAAAGTTTTTGCGAAATTTTGTTTTTTCGTTAAATGTATTTCATTTCATCGTCTATGTGGCCGTTCATATATTAAGTCACGCGTTTAGGAGGGCGAGGGTGTCTTAAGATGTGTGATGAGAGGGGGGGGGGGGGGGG
>JAPYZK010000824.1:0-47046 GCA_030522785.1 Platygaster equestris | reverse complement strand
TACATGAAGACTCGAGTTCATTTTTCGAGACCTATAAGTACGTATTTTTCTTTTTTCGATTTTTTTATTTTGAATTTTGTTTCGTGACGTCACGACGCGAACAATACTTTTTCCTGTTTTCACGCGCCTGTCGCCTTCTTGTTGAGAGGTTGAGAGCTCCTCAATTAGCGCGTAACTTCTGCGCGAGATGAGCCAACGAGAGCCGAATACGGTGAGCACTGCTTAAAGATTCAAACGGTGGAGCGATCCCGCTTCGAACGCTTAGGACCAATCACCGATATGTAAAATACATTGGATAGATGATCCTATTCCCCCACCACTAGTTCTCTGAGTATTGGGACAGGACATGCGTGCTAAAGCAGCGCGACATTTAAATTTACACGGGGTAAATGGCTGATTTTGAATTTCGCGCTGCTCTATCGCGCATGTCGTGTCCGAATACCTACAAATGGCCGACCAAGAACATTGTATCATATATCTGTATATATATTTAATGGCAACGTTCAATTGGGGTTATCCCCACCTATCCCATCAGCTATCCAGTGTATAATACAGATCAGTGCCGCCACCACACACACAGTTATCCACAGTCACCGCGAGAGTCAGTCAACATTGGTCAACATCGATTGACACTTCACCATAACCTCACTCTCCCGATTTTTTTCAAACAATTTGCATTCGTTTGTTAAGTTTCGCGACGAGCCGAAGCTTATTTTTAGCAAGTACATTTGTCCCTGGTTACTTTTTTACCACGGGAAAACATCAATATTTTGGGAATGTACGTCTTGAAGGTACCAACTTTTCGACTAATTTTTAATAATTAATCATAAAAAAACGTCTCAATTCCGCGCACCAGGACGTCCTCCTCTTTCAATAACACCCTTTTTTGCGATTTTTTTTTTTATTTTGACTCATTGTAGGCTGAGGTAGCCAATCTACACATTTACCCGAAATACTTATTTTCCAACCCATCTTAGTCACGGAAAACGGCCCTTCACTGAGAATTCCCGACTTTCAAGTACAAACTATTTCGTCAATTTTTTTACTGTAACAACTTAGAAACGTCCAAATTTTGGTATGTGCAGCATCTAGACGATTTCTCCTTCCCAAAACGCCATTTTTCAGAAGAAAATTTTTTTTTTTTTTTATCGATTTTTCGCTGCGGCCGCCAAAGTGAGCAATTACCGCTTCCCTGTCCCTGTCGTTTTTCCTGCAAGGAAAGTTTTCCGCGTCCCTGTCATTTCCCTGCAGGGAGAAAGCATGGTTCTCCCTGTGATTTCCCTGCTAGGAGAAATGATTATCCCTGTCCCTGTCTTTCCCTGTCACTTCCCTGCAGGGAAAAAATTTCGTTTTCCCTCCAGTTTTCTTCTCCCTGTCCCTGTCATTTCCCAGCAGGAAATAAAATATTTGATTTCCCTGTCCCTGTCCCTGTCATTTCCCTGCAGAGGTAAGATTATGCTTTCATTAATCGTTTTATCATTGTTTACATCGTCTTTGTCGTTCCCTGTCAAGGATACTAAATAAATTTCAACCAGCTCATTTACGTGCCGCGCCCCTTGATACGTGCCATGATTAAGTGCCAGGTAATTAAGCGACGAAGTGATGTGATTAATACTTACTAGTGACAGTATGTGATGAACAGGTAGTTTTTATTTAAGAGGTATTCATTTTCATCATTTTATTTTATTCTTTCATTAGGAATTTTTTCAAATTGCATGAAGCACCCAGGCTTCCATAAAAAATTATAAAATGAATGAAACAGGACAAAATTTGTAAATGACCAGCATAATGAGGAGTATTCAATTGTCGATAATCGATAAAATAATGAGACAAAAATCAACTACTACAAAACTGATCAGAAGTTTAAAAAATTATTAAAATTTGGGATTATGAATAAAAAATGCAGTCAACCTTGAGAGTTATTAGACTCAAATGATGATTAGAAATTAATATTTTAAAATGAATATTATGAAAATATTATTGAATAATTATAATAGTATAGAATAATATTGATATAATTAAATTTATTATTATCCC
The DNA here is from genome assembly GCA_030522785.1 of Platygaster equestris. Lineage (NCBI taxonomy): Eukaryota > Metazoa > Arthropoda > Insecta > Hymenoptera > Platygastridae > Platygaster > Platygaster equestris. Next base: position 45,009 of record JAPYZK010000824.1, on the reverse strand, counting down.
TAAATATCATTACATGAATCTAGTTCTTAATTACTTCAGAAAAAAAAGCTTGTTGTGAATGTGCAGTATTTTTTGATCCCAAAGACAGTTTAATTCTACTAAACTATACCAAATGAATATTGCAAAAATTGTACTGAATAGAAATAAATTACTTAATGGTAACAGGTTTATTCTTTTTGCAAAACACGCACTGAACAGACGCTTCGAGCCCCTGAAATAGCGCATTAAGGACGTCCATTTACTACCAGCGATTTGGTATTGTACCTATGGTCGTTCCTCAAGTCCTAAAATTGTTCCTCCAGTCCTACTTTTGTTCCACAAGTCCGCTAAAAACAGGGACAATATGATCCATATTATTTTGACATGAAATTTATAGGTTCGCGGTGCACCGTGTCGCAAATGTCCCCCCTTAATACGCTGTTTCAGGGGCTGGAAGCTCCTATTCAGTGCGTGTTTAGCAAAAAATATTGTTTGCACCACGGACCTGAGGCGTGCTTTTCCGCTCTCGACGATGTGTGAAGCCAAATCTCGTCCCAAAGCGCAGCCGAGGGTCGAGATTTGGCTTCACACATCGTCTCGGCCCGAAAAGCCACGCCTCAAGTCCTTAATAAAAAAATATCCATTTTTCAACCTCAAAAACGTTATGGACATTTATTCATATATTAATACTGCTTATTTTACAACAACACTTATATGCATTACATATTCATTATACTCATTGACTGATTTTTTCAATCCATATTCCAATTTTTCGTGAATTTTTGATTTATTTTCGAAAATAAAATTAATTTTATTTCCAAATTTATGAATTAATTCGAAATATTAATTTCTATTTATTATTTTCATTCAATTTTTTGGGTGTTTTTTTTTTTTTTTTTTTTTTTTTTTTTTTTTTTTTTTTTTTTTTTTTTTTTTTTTTTTTTTTTTTTTTTTTTTTTTTTTTTTTTTTTTTTTTTTGGAGCAGAAATAATTACCTGTTCCATTGTATCATTTTGTCACTCACCAATTATACCTGCAGTTTGTTGTATTGTTACTTAATTACCTGGAACTTAATCTCGGCACGTATCGAGGGACGCGGCACGTTCTGCTGGTTTAGCTGGTTCAAATTTATTTAGCATCCCTGACAGGGAACGATGAAGACGATGAAAACATGACTCTGTTTCCTTGTCATTTCCCTGTAGGGAAATGACAGGGAAACAGAGACGATCAATGAAAGCATAATCTCACCTCTGCAGAGAAACGACAGGGACAGGGACAGGGAAATCAAATACTTTATCCCTTACAGGGAAATGACAAGAAAACAGAGAAAACCAGTAACATCACAATCTTACCTCTGCATGCAGGGAAAGGACAGGGACAGGGAGAGGGAAACTGGGAAATCAAATATTTTATTCCCCGCAAGGAAATGACAGGGAGAGGGAAACTGGAGGTAAAACGAAATTTTTTCCCTGCAGGGAAGTGACAGGAAAAGACAGGGACAGGGATAATTATTTCCCCTAACAGGAAAATCACAGGGAGAACCATACTTTCTCGCTGCAGGGAAATGACAGGGACAGGGACACGGAAAATTTTCCCTGCAGGAAAACGACAGGGACAGAGACGTAAAACATTTTCCCTACAGGGAAATGACAGGGACAGGGACGCGGAAAACTTTTCCCTGCAGGGAAACGACAGGGACAGGAAAGCTTCCCTGCAGTGATCTCTCCGAAAATACACTGCCCAACAAAAAATCCCTTTTTCCATGAAATCCAAATGCTCCACAATTGAAAAATTCGTTAGAATTTGTTGCCGGGAAATACAGGCAGACAATAAATTTAACGCTTTTCTTTTCCCGAAAGATAACGCACGCATAGGTAAATGTGTGTGTGTAACCAATGCCAATACTCTCTCGAGCGGCGTTAACCAATCACGGTCGTGCTTCGCAGCGAGGTCGGCCATCTTCCCATTTCGCTTATGCGAAAAAATCCAGCGCCTGTCTGATTGGTCCAGAAAATGTCCATCTTGGCGCCTCGCCGCCAGAGTGCGCCAGAGGCGCTGCAAGTGGACATGAGTGGACACTTGCAGTAGTAGTGATGTAGCGTGACGTAGCGTGATGAAGTAGTGATGTAGCGTGACGTGTCATGGAATTTTTCGTCACATGACCGTCATGACCGTCACGAAAAAAAATCCTCTGTAATTCTGGTTTTGAGAGTTAATATTACCGGTATTTATATAATTGTGTATCCCAACACTAAGTGACATTTTTTTATATACGCTTCAGCAGTCTGAACTCGAAAAATGCATCTCGAGCAAATAATCCTACATATATAGAAATATGAAGGGGCTATATATAAGAATTATTTATGTATATATAGACATATTTCCTCTTGAAAATCAAAGACATTTCTTGAAATTTTGTTTTTATCACCTCCCCGTTAGCAATGAAAGTTTTCAGGAACGTTCATCAACGTTTCCGAAACATTTCTAATACCTTCAAATGTCTCGTTTTAAAGGTTTGTGCAACGTGTTTGGAACGTTTGTCGAAACGTTTTAAGAAATTTGTCAGTCGTTTCATAAACGTTGTATTTAAAACATTTTGAACTTGTTTAATACAACGTTTCTGAAATGAATGACAATCGTTTTGAAAAAGTTATAATGAAAACGTTTCAGAAACGTTTTACCAACCTTTGAAACCGGACACTTGATTGTTTTAGAAACGTTTTCCGTTAATTCCGTTTGCTAACTAGACATTCACAAATTTGGAAGGAAACTAATATATACATTTGTAGATATTCAGATTTGAAGAAAATTCTCATTGTTTGGAAATTTTTTTAGAATTTTCTTGAATACTTTGCTTGCATGTGTAAAAGCAAAGTTTCTGGCGAATTTTTTCGAGAACAAAAAACAACGGCACAAAAAAAATCAAATAACTGGTAGTATATGGTATACTTTAACTACTTAGTAGTTAATATATAATTATATTACATGACAAAGTTCTGTCATCTAATTCGTTATATTGATATTAAAAATATGCTATTACTATATATCAAGAAATCACAAACCGCTTTATTAGCATGCCGAAACTAAAAAAGTTTGATACAATATTGTGAAATCCGATCAGCTCATATTACTGATGAAAAAGGTAATGTTCTACTTGTACATCGTCTAAAAACTGTGAAAACATAAAGATAAACGGTTTTTCGGGGCTTTTTGTTACTTTTTTGTATGGGACTAATTCGATATGTGATTTAAATCTGACCGACGGTTGAATTGGGTTGATATCAGTATTTTTTGTAATTTACAACAATAGAATTATTTCCATCCTGTATTGCCCGACAACCTTTTTTACTTTTTAAAGTATTTTTTTGTTGATTAGTATTATCATAATCATTATCAGTCTCTATACTCCATATTATAAAAATTTGAATTTTCCAGATAGGCCGACCTAGTGGATCTTTCCAGGTCTTAGGCCCGAAGATCTTCCAGGACCTCAACGGGTGAGTTGCCCCCCAAAATAGCTCCTTATAAAGCAGGCCACCTTAATTCACCTATGACCATGTCTATGCCAAGCTTTGCCCTGACATCGCTCACGGCGACGTATACTGATTCCGAGGGCGAGGATGGGGTGGAAAACGAGGTCCAAGAGGACGGGCCCGAGACCTCCCCGCCGGAGGAGGGCGCCAGAACCTCCCGGTCACCCTCACTCAGCCCTGACCCTGACCCTCCCGCAGTCGCCAAGCTCCCCTCCTCCTTCCGCGCAGTAATGACTGTGGAAGCCACCTCCAGGGTCCAGAGACTAGTCTCATACATTGACGACACCGCTATCTCCGATGATGAGGGCGTGGGTGCACCTCTCGACGATGCTCAGCCCCAGGAAAATGGCAACCCTGAGAGCGCAGTACCATCTCCCATGGCAGTTTCCGACGACGAAAACCAGGAGGCATTCGGTGTGACAATACCTCCGGAACCACCAGGTCCTTGCAACTCGGATCTTCAGGACAGAGTCTTGGGGCTCTTCAAAAAAATCGAATCCGACGGTCGCGATATGAACAACTTCATCCAGCAGAGGAAAGCCTTCCGCAACCCTTCGATTTATGAAAAATTGATCCAGTATTGCGGGATTAATGAACTTGGAACGAATTACCAGCCCGAGAGGTTTGACCCGTTTAAATGGGGCAAAGACTCATATTATGAGGAATTGGCCAAGGTGCAGAAGACGGAGATGGACAAGCTGGAGAAGAGTAGGAAGGAGAAGACGAAAATCGAGATCGTTTCCGGGACCGCAAAACGACCTGGTTCGACTCTTTCGGCTGACGAGGACGCGAAAAGGAGGAAGAGCAAATGGGACCAGGTTGCCACGGGGACGACAACAGCGGTCAAACCAACAGTTTTGTTGAGTCAGCCAACGCTGACTACGCTTACTTCGTCAGCTACTGGGACCAAGGCCACAGTCATTTCCGCGTTCGGGTCGCTACCAAAAAAAAGAATATGAACACTGGAGGACATATTGTGAAAGGTGTTTCGAGGGGAGACAATGTATATATTGTATTACCAGAGGAGGCGACTCGAGTTTGAGTGTGAGTCAGTTCTGAAATGTGAACGTGAGAATGAAATGTTCAATTTACGATAGTCAGGTATGGATTTTCATATTCGGAATTTGTGAATTAGAAAAGAAGACTAAAATTTTCATTTGAGAATGATAGAAACAACAAATTTTACAACACTTGAACATTTCGAATCTTGAAAAGAAAAAAAAAGCTCAGCAATTGAAAAATTCCACAACTTGGATTATTTCTGAGAAAGGTCAATATGTCAAAAAATCTAATTCGTCTGGTTTTTGTAAACACTTTGAAAACATGTTCTTGTCATTTTTGCGTATTTGACGTTATTCTTGAACATTTTAATTTTTTCTTTCATCATTACTTGTGTAAGTTCGGGTTGAATGTGTGAGTGAATGTGCAATATTCAGATTGTATTCAGGTAAAAATTGTGAACTCTGAATTTTATTTGTAAATAGTATATTTAAGTTTTTCATCAATAAAAATTATGTATCTCCAAGAAATATTTCAAAGCATTGGACTACAAATTAACATTGTAAAATTACACAAAATTTACAATGTGTTATCATTGTTCGCTTATCGTATCACTGTACATGATTCTGTAAGCTTTGTTAAATTAGTAAAAATGTTCAACAAGGGACAGTAGGAAAATTGGAAGAAAGTGTGGGAAATAAATGAAATTCATCTTTAAAACATCGATCTTGTTGTTCATTTCTAATTGTTGATGATTTAATATTTTCATAATAATTGCAAAATTAATGAAGTTCCATGTTCGTTATTTGAGGTTTAATTAAAATCATTTTTCAATGCTGCGAGTTGAAAAATAATATAAAAAAAATATTGGATTAATTTTTTTAAAAATTCTGAACGACGGAATCATTGAATTTCGCCGACAAAATGATTACACTCTATTTTACATCTAAAAATCTGAATTCAAAAAAAGTTAGGTAGCCATGTTGAATTGCAAAAAACTTGTCTTTCAGAATACGAGACTCAGAAAAAATTTCACAAACAAAAAAATATATATATATATATACGTTTTTTATTGAAACAACCTCCGTAATTTTGTAAGAACGATTCTCAACCAATTTTGAAAAGTTTCTTTTGTCTCTTCTATTTACTGGTTCAAACGGGTGTATTTTGGTAGTGTCGTGCAATTTTTTCTTTCATTAATTCACGTACTTGCACGAGTTCGACTACTTGGACATCGGCGCAAGCGCAACTCGCAATCTGTCGCAATCGCATGATAGTTGATGATAGTATTTGGAGCACATATTTATCGCGATTCATCCAGGTAAAATTCTCATTACCCTGAAATAACGTTCGTGAAAATTGCCATGTTTCGCTTCTGCCACTACGTCTTTGGTAGAATGACTCATCCTTGCTATTTTTCATGTTCTCTAAAAATACACGTCACTCGTTCAGCTTAATGTTTTTTGTCTATTATTTATTGCTACCTAATCGCGAATAATTATTTTTTTGTGGGTTCTATATTTTTTGCTGAAACGCAAAACACTTATTTTGGTCAATTTTGTCAACCTTGTCAATTTTCTGTGGTCATGACGACACATAATTGTCAAATTTCTGTTTTCATACGTTTTTACTTTTATGCTCTCTTTCATAGGCTTTTTAGATTGAGTATAAACAAATAATTCTATCGTTTTTTGCAGAGGTGGGTTGACAAGTGTATTTATGGGTAAGGGGGGGGAGGGGGTTGATTACAACTGAAGTCCTTGAGAAATTGAAAATGTGGTCAATTTTTGGGAATTGTAATGATGAATTTGAAACATTTGAAAACTATGAGAAATAATATGTCATTTTCTTGAAAGGACAAAAACATCATCAAATTTTTGAATTTCGAAAGATTTTTGTGGAAAAGTTGTCATAATGGTGAATTTTTGTACAATTTGAAGGATAAACATGACGGCGAAAGGAGTTTTGACCTCAGCGGATGATACTCCCGAAGAACGCTTGATGCGATACCTGTACATAGGAAAAGAACATCCTGTGTATCACCCTGGAAATTGGTTTGTTCACAAATATTACCAAGCTAAAAACGTCCCGTCCATAGAGGAGTTGGCAGCTGCAGAGGAAAAACAGACAGTCCCTGTTCGATTGATCAGAAAAGTGAGAATTCAGTTATCCTTGGAATTCAGTGTCTAGCAATGTAGGGAATGAATAAAAAACTGTCTTTTTCTTTACTTTCAATTTTGATGAATTCAAATTGATGTATTTTATAGATTTTTGTTTTCAATATATAAAGAATTAGAAACCAAAAACTCCAATTTCAATTGAAAAAACTTTTTGAAAAAAATAATTACTTCAGATATCTGTTAGACACTTGAATATTAGAAAAGCAACAATTGAAAAATATACTAACATTGGTCACTCAACAGGCTCATGAAACAAATCTCATCCAAAATCCAGAAACGCTCATTTTCGCTTTGGCACTTTGCGTCAGGCAAAAGAAGAGCCAGAGATTGCAAACCGAAGCTTACGACGCCATTAACGTCATATGTCAATCGACGCAACACTTCATTTTGTTTGTAAAATTCGCGAACCAGTTGATCAAGGAAAAAAAAGAGCCCAAAACCGGACAAACCGGAACCGGTCGTGGCTGGAGACATTGTGTCGTCAAATGGTACAACGACAAAACACCGATAGAACTTGCTAAGTGCGTGGCGCAATGCAAAGGAAGGTACGGCTGGAAACACAAGGACATCATGAAACTCGCTCATTTCAACCCGACTTCGAAAAGTAAGGCCAACTTCACTTATCGAATTTTTTAAAGACTGAAAATCAAACGAAACATGAATTTTTCATCCAAATTTACTAACGAGAAAATGAGAATGTTCAAATTTTCGAAGTGTAGAAACTTAAAAATGCAAATTTCCACATTTTTGAATTCCAGTGGGAGACTTTAAGGTTTGGGAACTTCAAGAATTTATGTCTTAACAGTTTATAAATTCGAGAACCCAATAAATCGAACCTAAATATCAGAAAACAGAGAAATTTTGGAATCTTAAATTTTATCAAAAGGCTGGTATATTTAATGACGGCATAATTTTGGGTTTCCAGGTAAAGATGTAATTTTGAAATATACTTTGTATGGTTACGGAAAAGCCAAAGAATCGGCCAAGGACCCTGATGAAGAAACAACCCAAGTTCTCAAGTGTTTTGAAGAAGTGGACAAATTCAGGCATTGCGACGATGAAGTGACAGCAGGTCGCCTCATAGAAACTCAAAATTTCAATCTCGACCACGTTCCGGGTCACTTTTTAAAATCCGAAGAGGCATGTAATTTTTACTATTTTTTCTTCAATTTTTGCATAGTTTGATTGACGTGAATGTTATATTTTAAGGTTTGGACTTCATTGGTGCATTCGATGAATTTGTCCACCCTTCTTGAAAATCTTCAGAGAATCCAAAATCTTGGACTTTTCAAAGTGGACTCAGCGATTTTGGGAAAAGCATTGGACTTGTTGTCCAGCAAGGAGAAAATCGAAAGCGAAAATATTCAGCCAGCCTTGGTTTTGGTTACGATCAAAAATTACGAAAATTCTGGAAAGTGAGTTTTTCCGTTTCCAGAATATATATTTTCCTTACATTTTCCATTGCCCTTGTAGTTTTGTGTATCATGATGTTCTGAAACGTTTCAGTGACTAATTTTCTCATGATTTTTTATTAGAGAAGTAAATTTGAATGATCGTAATAAACTTGTAGTTATTCTAAAATGAGTTCATGCATTTAAAACCACAAATCAAGTCTTTTATAAGGATATGAAGTATGATATGTTTGATACGCTTTTTATTATGCAGGCCACTTTCGTTCGAACAAAAAAAATTTAAAACAGCATCAAAAAAAGCAGTCGCGACTCCTTCTAAGCCGAGCGAAAAACTCCTCGAGTGCTTGTACCAAACTCTGGATACGTCTTTTGTGGTAAGTTCGGATGAAGGAAATTTAACTGAGTTCGTTTCTTAAATCCGTCGAAAAAATGGGAACGAATTTAATTTTTGCCAGCAGTTAGAAAAACTTTTAAAAATAAATTAATCGAGCCAACCTTCAATTTCGTAAGAAAATGAATTCATTATTTTTTAAAATTGTTCTGTTAGTTTTTTACTAAGTTTTTGGACATTCGAAAATTCAAGGCCAAGTTTGCCAATTTATAAAAATTATGACGTTGAAGTCAAGTACTAAAAAATTCAAATTTCGACTTGACAGAATGGATATGATTATGTACGTACAAACGAAGTCTAGTTCAGGAAAATTGTAGGGAAAAATGTTTCTAGATTTCACTAGGCACCTTAAATTAGCTTAACTGAGGTTAGATTAGATTATATTAAGTGAGATAGTTTAGGTTAGAAAAAATGAAACGAACATAAAATCGTTGAAATAACATAAATTATTGCTCTACAGAATATTCAGCCTACCAAATTACGTTATCTGATTGCTATCAACATGAACAAGGAATCCTTGAATAACGCGACGTGGCACAACGCTAATGTAAAAGTCATCGAAGCTGCGTGCATGATAGCTTCATCTTTGCGAAACGAGGAAAACGTAATGATAGTCACATTCAAAAGTCAAGGCATGCACACCACGACGTTGGAAAAGAACGCGACGTTTCGGGAAACACTGGAAAAACTGAAACAGCTGCCCATTGGCAACACAGTCTTCGACAAACCCATGACTTGGGCAACTTCCCAAAAAAAAGAATTTGACGTTTTCATCAACATTGTCGAAAATTCGCCTCAAACTCTCGTCAAATCAGAAGAGGGCATTAAAGTTTATCGGAAAAAATTGAACCTTGCAAAAGCAAAGTAAGTTTCTTTTCGAGATTTTTCATGAAAAATTTCTACCCAATTATCCAAATTACTTATTGGATAATCGGAAGTAATCTCGAAAATCTCTAAATTCAATCCAAAAAATGTCTGCTGGCAGATAATTAAAGCAATTCGAAGAAATTAACTGACTTGATTAATTGATTACAGATTGGTGAATTGTGCCGTTTGTGCCTCGTCAACATATCTTAAGGAAAGTTATGATAAAAATATTTTAAATATCTGCGGCTTCGATGGGCGAGTACCAAAAATTATCGAAGCCTTTTCGACATCTGCGTTCTAATTTGCTTTTGAGCGGAAGCGAAACGACGACCACTTTATCTCATTGTAAGTTCTCCATTTGGGCAATTCTCGTCATTTTTTTCCGGAACAAGGCGCCCATCGCGCCTTCATTTTTTTTTTTTTTTTTTTTTTTTTTTCATTTTTTTGATTAATCAATGTCAATAAGTAGGCTGTTGACTAAATTGTACGAGACAAATGAAAAAAATAGGAATAATTTTCCGTCTCTCAACATTGTGATAGCGAGATCCTCGAGAATATCTGTTGAAATAACGACAAGTGTCAAGATCTGAGGCGCCATGAACAAAAGACATGGTGTCGAGCGAATAATCGAATTCGCCATAAGTAAAATGCACAATTGAAATCTCTTTCGTGACGTTCCAAATTTTTCTACATTCGATGCGAGACTTGAAACTCGAAATTGAAAATACTCCAGAAATGTGATTTGCTGCGAATTGAGTAAATCGCGCTGATTGGCAGACATATTTTTTCACTGAATTTTGGTCTCGTGACATTCTGGCCACGCTCGAAAAATCGCGTCAAGTCACGAGCTAATTTCGAAGCATTTTCGTATAACTTATATAAACATGTAACAATGTTAACTGCATGTTCATTAGTAATATTTAGAGTAAGCTGTGTAAGAGCTTTGTTATCCAAGAACTCGATCGTTTTGGAGACTTTTTTTTGTTTATATTTTTGAATATTGTCCTTTTTCGGACAATATTCATTACAAATTTCGACGAACGATGAAGTCGATTGTTTCTTAGAGACTGAGTTTTCTTCGTTCGTGAAAAAATATGACAATATGTATTCTAACGAGGATCAAAGTTGTGTTTCGAGGGTCAAATTCAGAGGTAAATTACCTTTTGTATTTTACACAGCAAACACATATTAGTGTTAAGACTGGAATAGGTACGTAGAAAGTATCTGAAGTAATCTATGGTGCATTTTTAATGATAGATCGTATGAAAATCGAACTTCACTTTTCGACTAGATATTGCTTTTTTTTCATCTGTGGGTTGGTGGGGATGTAAAAAGACGGCGCTACTTGTTTAATAATCACATCCAGTTGTTGAGTTTTTCGGAGATGTTACGATGGTTTTATTTTTGTACTTTCGCTAAACTCGCCGATTACACTATTTGATCGAGGGAGTAGGGACATTTTCGGACTTAGTATGGGTTAGTTAAACTCGCAGCGTCGACGAATTTATGCATTATTTTTGGTTCCCGTAACAAACAAATTTGGTGATGACAAAGTGATCGATAATTATTACGTTTTTGCTGGGATCGATGTATTGTTAAAATATCGATTTATATTTTTGGAGTTTGGGCGTATTACTTGCATATTGCAGTACATTGTTGAAAATATTGATTCACAACATTTAATGGATGGAAGTTTTTGAATAGCGAGTGTATCTACGATTGAATTACTGTTTTTTTAGTTTTTGGAATAAATTTTTGTACTTATTTTGGTTTTTTTAACTATTTATAAAAATTATGTTTTTTGTATTCTTTTTTTTCATTATTTTGATTGTTTGAAAAGTATTATTTATTTATTTATTTATTCATTCATTTATTTATTTATTTATTCAAAAATCCACGGGTTTCCCCATATTATGATGGAAAGAAATTTTTTTTTTGTTTTTTTTATGATTTCATAAAATATTTTCAAATTTTTAAGAAACAAAACATGAATTTTTCAGCAATCTTTGTGCATTTATTACTTAAATATTGATGATTATCGATATTGATTTTTCACGATTTGTCATCACTACAAACGATCGACTATTGGTGTTGCCAAATGGAATTTGTTTCACCACTCGAAATAACTAAATCCACATAGATTTTGGATGTTCGTAATTTGGAGTGTCGGAAAGTCATTTGGAGTACCACAATACAAATTACACATGTGACTTGAGAATGAAAATGAAAAAAATAGCTACAAAAACAATCGAGGGATCGGCGTGCCTCCGACAAATAAACAAACTAGAATTTTAAAAAGTAACGACAAAAAAAGGAGCGTTGAAAATCCTCCCACTGTGATACGCATTTAGCCCCAAAGAATATAGACTTACATTAGTTTAATTTTACTGTTATATTTCATATTTGCCATATCCAAAGTGAAAAATACAACTACTGATATAACACTGTGATACGAGATACAATATTATTGTTCGTACTAGAGAAATTGCGAAATTGGAGGCACGCCATGATTGAACCCCCGTCGGTATATTCGTTGATTAGTGTGGGTGTTAATTAGCGCATAAATTTCGTTAAAACGTGCAGCAGTATCCGGAGATACTTATCGTAACATTGCGAATTTCGCTTGATCCGCGGTTTACCACTGATTACGAATTGTTGTTTAGTACAAAATGTCGAGTATTTCAGTCGAACGTAATTCTTGCGTTGGCTGCGCTTCGCGTAATTTTCCTTTGTTTTTGCGACTTATATTGTTTAAACAATGAAACAAGAGATGTAAAAAATGGAGAATTATCGACATAATTATCATACTTGTTCGTCTTGGATGCAATTTTGACAAAATCGACTATTTTTAAACATCGCGAAGCATCGCCAACGTGATTAAATCCTGTGCTAAAAATTATCGCGTGGATGTAACTCTCTCAGGTATCGAAAATCTGTTTTTATCGATCCCTTCTATTGTTGATGTGTTTTTTTGAGCTGCCGCGTTAATCTGTAGATTGATGATGAATGAAAAATCGAAAGATGAAAATTAATCCGAACGGAAATCGTAAGGCGCCGCTCTATTCCCTATTGTAACGTCGGCGAAATTGATGACCGTTAACCTTTAAGATTTTTGTTATGACAACAAAAATCACGCAGTGCGTTTCGCCGAAAAAGATAATTCTGGAGGTTGTGAATTTTGAAACCGCATTGCATGGACTTTTGTAAATTTCGTTGCTAGAATCATAGTATTTTTTTTACAAAACACGAGGAATTCTCCTGAAAACGAACGTAGGCGATTCAAAAAGAGATTATCATTTAATTTCTAGATAAAATCTCATTGAACTTTTTCCAGCGATGTTTTTTGCAAGAAAAGTATTGAGGATGGAAGCGTCTTTTCGACATCTGGTGCGTGCACAATTGGATTTGAAGTACCATATTAATTTTTATTCTTATAATAATTTATAAAATTGTATGAGAAAATATTTTCTTATACAAGATTTGCGTACGGTCAACCTTGTAAGAATAGCGAAGTTCGGGAGATTTATGCAAGGGCGATCTCATAAGAAAATGAAATATTATAATAATAAAAATTATTAGGTTAGACAACTTTGACCAAATTCACTTTCGTGTCCACTGCACTCCGAATAGACACTTCCATTGAATATCGGGAAAAAAAAAAAACACTAGGAGATGATCTACTTAATGCGAAATCGCGTGTCTAGTTAACCTACGAAAAATTACACTACATTCATATTTTTAGCATTAAAAATCATATGCATACTACGTAGAGCGTAATAACAATTTTAGTCTTAATAATCGTAATATAAACGCTACGATCGAAAATGAATGAGACGAGCAGTCAAAAAATGTTCTCCAGAAGACGAAAAATCGAGTTAGTTTGTTGCCTGTCGAGTATTTAACTATTGTCGTTTTTTTGTACGTCGTAAAATAACGAATGCGCTCAAAAATTAATTTAAGTATATCTGTAAATAGTCGAAAACGTATAGTTGTTAAGTTCTGGTTCATCTTCGATCGAAGCGAGCGTTACTCGTAAGGTCACGTAACAATTTCCTTGTAAAGAAAATTAAAAAAAATGGCATGAGCTGATATCGTGAAAAATAACTTCATCTGCGCTGTAGATTCATATTCAACGATGTAAGGAACGAGCTGGTTTGTGTGATCGAACGATACAATATGTTCCATGTGTTCATCCTAGGCAAAAAAAATATTTACTGTTCAAGCGAAGGGAACGAAAAAACAAACGAAAATTTCACTATAGTGACTAAAAAATGCAACTATGCTTCGACTAGGCAGAAACGTCACGTACACGGAAAAAAAGTTTTTTTGATTCGACTGATTTTTTTTTTTTTTTTTTGGAAAATCTTGCATCGAGAAAATTTTTTCTGCGTGTGGGCGGCGCTTTGTGGTCAAACTGTAAAGCGTTCTCTAGGTAACATTTTCGGTCGTCAAAGGTACAGAAAAACTTGTCGGACCAAAAAAAGCCAATTTAGTCACGGAAAATAACGCGAATATTTTCCTCGTCGCCTGCAAATTTCGATGGAAATTCTCCGATTGAAAAACCGAGGCTGATAGCCAACGTCTTTGAAATGTGTTCATATTTAAATGAAAGAGATATAACAAGAGAGATCTAGATGATTGTCGCTATAGTGACTTTGCAATGATTACACTTTTATGAAAATTCGATAAAAATACAATGATTATGTGATACAGTTGACCCTTGTAACTGTGAACAGATTTCACAACTTCCTTATAAGAGATCTTATGAAAAATGAAGAACGTTGAACGAAATTTGTGAAATTGTTGGTTTTTAGGAATCTTTCAAGTGTAAGAGTTACAAGGGAGACTTTATGCATAAAAAAATCTTCAAGTATCAAATCCCACGCGCAAATTCGTTTAACTAACATTCAGAAAAAAAATCCAAAAACCCCCAAAAAAAAAAACCCGAAAACCCCCCCCCCCCCCCCCCCCCAAATCCTAAATTTCAATCAGGAATCACAAGGTTAATATATCCAATAAACGTGTATTCATTATTATAGCGTTTACATCTAATCAACAATATATTATCGAATTATAGCTATAAACGATAGCGCTATAATGATAACAATAATATATGTATATGTGTAAGCTGGGCATTTTGGATCTTCCTCCGTTTCGAGATCTAATATATTTATTATACCGACACCGTTTGAAAGCATTTCCGAGATCATCTGAGATCAGTCAACAAACAAATTTCTCAAAATGCCTCGTATGTGATTGAGGAAAATAGAAATAACCTGAAAACGGCGAGTTTCAAAGTAACCGAGTCATCGAGTTTGTCATCTCGAAAAATGCTCAATGTTTGTCGTTCCACTTCCTTTTCGTAACTAGAACCTAGAAGCGAAAATAACTGGTAACTTGCAGTTTCTGTACAAAAAAATTCGAATACCTCATCGCTGTCGTTGACGCTGAAAATCGCGATGGCTCGGGAATTTGGGGGCTCATTTTTCGGAAACTACTGTGGACACTTATCTCGCAGTGACGCCTACCTTTCGGCCTTACTTTTTTACAAAGAAAACACTGTGCGCTTATGATTTATTCCTTCATTCCTCTGCAAAATAAGGAAGGAGAAAAATAAAAGGTTGAATATATCATTGTTATTTATCCAAACAGGAGTACGACAGAATATGTCTTGTTTTTCGGTGGGATATAAAGCGAACTTTCTGGCCTCGAACCTTATGTTTATGAGAATGCGTTTAAGGACAGAAAAAAATTTCCGGAAGCGTCATTCGTCGCGATTTTGTGAAAAAAAAGGGAAAATCGCTACGAGTACGCGTCTTTTATCGAAAGAAAAACAAAAAATGGAAAATATATCGTGGTTGTTATTTTTGTATCCGAGGACAATGCACTCGTTGTTTTTCGAAATGAACAAATTTTGCACTAGGTCTGAACCAGAATTGGTCGTTGACGAAAGTTTTTAGTTTTGCGTTTTACGTCTAGGGTATTTTTCAACTTGAAAAAGTTGTTATGGAATTTTCGTGAGGTCCATTGCGCAACAATAGAAAATTAACCGGATGGAATGAAATAACTGTAACCACTTTTGCAACGAGATTGGTTGATTTTTCACTGACTGTTTGTTGTTGTGAAAAGCGAAAAAATATAATGTTTGGGAGTTTTTTTTCGGTTATACATTTTCGACTGGAAACTTAACACTTGAATAAATTCATTCGAAAGCTGTTTTATGTTGAAGTTCGATTTTTTCCGTACAGTCCCTACATTTTCAGTTGAAGATTTTCAAGATTGTTGACCCCACAAACTAACAATTGATTGATTTATGTATGTATGAAATATTACAATTTATAATAATATAACATTTCGTTACTTCGGCGTCAATACAAAATGAAGTACTTACCAGAGACTTTTGGTGATGGTTTTTTCACTTTTATTCGACAATCGACATTTTCTAATGGACATCACAAAACAAATGTAACTGTTTGCCAATCACAAATGACCAATCACACGCAGCGCTGAGTGTTTTAATGGTTTTCGATTCTAATTCGCGATTTATTGGTTTATTTATGTATAAAGTATTAAAAAAAATGAAAAATAATAATAATATATCGTAATTCGTTTAAATAACATAATTTGCGAGCTTAAAAACCCAACGTTTTTTTCCTAGTTTCTGACTGGTCGGCGATATTGGCGGCCATTTTTACCTGGTTGTATCCGGGTAATGAAAAAATTGCAAAAGAAACAATACTATTAGAAAAACCAGTTAAAAAACACTCGCCTAGTTCCTTGATTTTTCACCCAAATCCCTCAGAAAATGCGTTCCGACAAAGCTGTAATAGACGAAAAAAGTATTATGTAAAAAGTTGGACCTAGTGTATTTGATGTTTCGAATTTCATAATCCACCAACGAAAAATTTGATGATGAATTTTTAAAAACGAGGTGAATTAACTCAAATCTAAAAATTGAAAAAGTATCTTCCGATAGCAAGGTGATAGTTTGACGAAGTTCTATATGAAGCATCGCTCAAATCCAACCGTTGAAATCATCTATCATCATCGCTCAGATTACGCACTTACTCGGCAAACATTGTGCGAAAAAGACCATAACACTACGACGGAACACTACGACGGAACACTCATTCTACTTCAGTCACACGCGGCACTGTTTTTATGCGGTTTAATGCAACAAATTCATGATCAGCGAGAGTATTCGGCGGAAAACGGTTGCTGTGACCGCGCAGGAAAAAATAATTTGGCGGCATCTGCGCCGTTCTGAGAGAAACTTCGCGAATCGGAACTGTTGGTGTGATACATGCAAAAAATCACTATACTTAACAATTAAATGCCATGGAATAAAAATGCTTAATATATACTCTGCCTCCAGAATATTTGTGGAAGTTCCAAAGAAACCATTAATTATACGGGAATTCTCGAGGAAAACCCGAAAAAATCCGTTACTATAACTGTGTGTGCGCGGGAAAAAAAATTTGCAAGTCA
The DNA here is from genome assembly GCA_030522785.1 of Platygaster equestris. NCBI lineage: Eukaryota > Metazoa > Arthropoda > Insecta > Hymenoptera > Platygastridae > Platygaster > Platygaster equestris. The sequence continues at coordinate 28,160 of JAPYZK010000824.1, read as the reverse complement.
AATGAGCGGCCGGGATTTTCGAATTTAAACAATTTTCTTATGTTGCACAAACAGAACATGTTTGCATATTATGCATTAAATAATACAAATTTACGATGTTCCACGTATATTAAATGGAAATTTCTCAGTCAAATTGTTTACATTTTGTTTCAATTCAAAAATGCCGCTAGATAGCTCATTTTACTCACGAGTTTTTGAATGTTTTTCCCCGCGCACGCACATGTTTTTTTACATTTTTTCTTTCCTCGAGTTTTACCCTGGTTGATGAATCTTCGAAATTCCCAAAAATGTTCCAGAATCGCCATATTATCATGCATTTCATAAATTCGTCATTTCTATAGAAATGATTAATTTATTATTTCAGTTATTTTACCTGTAGTTTTTTTTTTCGAATTATGCCTTTATCGTGCATCAAATCCGTAATTAGAGAACTCGTTCATTTAAGTTCACTTGAAATTAGTAATGTTAATTCAAAATTGTTAGTTGAAAAATAATCGAATCTAAAAATGATTCGTATGCAGTCATGAATCAAAAATCTGATGAAATTGATGTTACTTTCAATAATGAACAATAGTGAAAAATTATCTTCCATCACTATGTCATCATTGCTGATAATATATGATGCTTCAATGCGATGTAACTAATTATAACTGAACAGTGAACACAAACATAAAAATATTTGCATAAACGGTACTATTTCAAACCGTTGCCGAGTGCATTTATAATATGGAATAATCGAATTATAAGGCAAATTAACCGCATCTAACAATACAATTACGACGTAATCATTTCTCGTGTAAGTCATTTCTCTCTCTCTCTCTCTCTCTCTCTCTCCACAATTCCTAATACTCTTGATAATTTCTGTGAATGTTCTCAAGTATTTTCGAAATTTTCAGAAAAATACCAGCAATTCCGGAAGAATTGACTGAAATTTGCTTGCATCTTCAAGAGTTTCCGAAAATTCCTCAAATTTCAAAGAATTGATAGAGAGAGTTGGATCCTTGGAAAATCCATTATTTGGTTTCATTATCATGAAAGAATGAAATTGAAAAAATAAAAAAGGCAGCCTTTCCAACGCGTATTTCGGAATTTGGGTCATTTTGCCGAAATTGACCGATTTGTTTACGTAAAAAAAATTCGTGCGCGTTGCACGATGAACGTCGACGTATAAATATACTTTTCATGCAGGCCTATTTTTGTATCCCTTATATCCCCTAACCGGAAGATTTGGTTTATTTGACAAGTAGCAAAAGTAATTCGTTAACCGATGCACGCATCTGGCACATCACTCTTTTTGCTCTTTACTCAAGGGCGTGACTGAAAAACTCAAGCCCATATAAACAATTCGGATTAATTTTGGTATACGGATGGAGGTGCTCTTAATTGATTAATTACTCGCGTAAAATGCAACGATGGCGTAATTAATGCTCAAAATTCATGATATTTCAGCATGAAACTTCAAGGTTCAGCGATCAGCATCCCATTACCTTACTTGAAGTTTCTTATCATTTCAAAGGTTTTTTGTTAATTTCACGATTGCCAAATATTTTCATTCGCCACACAACATTCTTTCAATTTTCGAATAAGATCACTTTATTATTATACTTTATTATCACCATATTATGGAATAATTTGCATTACAAATTTACAATGACAGATCCGAATTCAAAACAATTTATTTTCCTAATTCCGCCGGTGTTAATTGAAAATATTTTTTCGATTCTCTTAGATTTCATTCATGAAGTTTACACAACTCTCGTGCATTATTCCCCCCAGAGTCTATGCAATATTCATGCGTCCTTGAGAACACGTAAAAACAGAAATAAATGAAAGAAAAATGTTCGGGGTATGGGCGAAGGGCACCGAGAAATGACATCAGCGCGGCTATAGTCTGGAGAACGAGGTCACGTGACATTCCCAAAACTTGTGGAAGGTACCCCCTCTCCATAGCTCGGTAGCATGGCACAAATAAACAGGTTCGTTCACTTTGAAATTCATTAAAAAAAAAAACGCATTTTACGTGAATTTGCGCTAACTTTGCGCGAATATTCCGTTAAAAAGGCGATGCAGGATTCTTGGAATATAAATTTGCATTATTTTTCAATATTTTTAAGTTAATTTTTAAGTTTAAAATTTGCAAACCTATATTTTCCGTACCGTGGTTGGTAGCGCTGGAGATTACGGTACCGGTTCCAGCGCTTGAGAGGGGGCAACCAGATAACCACTTCAGTTGCGCTCAGTTGCGCCGCAACATTCGAATCGTTTAGGCACGTGCAAAGACGCGGGAGAGTCGATTTCTCGAGCACATTTTCACAAATTAAAGTTGGGTGTTTTGCAAAAGTTTGTGTTTTTTCGCATCAAGGAAAAATGTCTGTCAACCGAGCACCGAAATCGGGATTCGCGGCTGATGCCCAACGCAAGGTAATGACAGAGACCTCATTTGTGATAACGAGCGCACGCTGTTGCTTTAATTTGTTTCCATTTTCGCGGACTGGGTCAAATATTGATGTTCCTCCCTCAGCATCCCTGCGAAACTGACCCACTTTTCGCGAGTTGGTTTTACATTTTTTAGTGAAAATTGATTGGATTTGTTTTTTTGGAGGGTTTTGGATTTTTTATGTCGTTGGGAAACTAGGACTTTTGGTTGGGTTTTCGATGTTTTTGTTTTTAATCAGAAATCGGGTGTTCGGCGGTGTATTTAGAAATCGATGTTTTTATTTTATTGACGATTTTTTTCTATAGGATAGGGTGTATTCGTTTTTGTTAGAGAGGGGCGGACATTTCGTGTTTATAAATAATAATATTATTATATGTAGACCGGGTGATCTAAAATATGACTCGATATTTTTCATACAATCGACAAACGCTGCGTTTTCGAAAATTTGAAAAATTTTTCTACGTAAAATATTAAAAAAATCGTATGTTACGTTAATTGTTATGCTTTTTCAAGGATTTTTCAGAATTTTTTGTTGTTAGGTATTCAGAAAACGATATATTTAGGAAATTTTCATGACTGTTGATAAATATGACCTTCAAATATATTGATAAAAGTAGGACAATATGAGTAACAATTTATATATTTTTTCAATGATCAATAGCTTAACAATAAAAAAGGAAAATACGTCGAGCATAAAAATTTCATGCTTGTTTATCCGTTTATTTCCTATGTAATACGAAAGCAACTTGTTTTATTTGTCATTCAAAATTGTGTCGAAATAGATTCGGTAAATTACATTTCATTTACACGTGTACAAATATTATTAACATATTTTTAACCTTAATTTTTCGAGTATTAAAATATTTCCGAAATAATTTCGTTAGAATAACAATTGAATTTATTGAATTATAGCGTACGTAAGAGCTAATTTCTGAAATGACTGAAATAAAGTCGTTTTTATTCATTTTTTTTTATTGATCCAAATTAAGTCCAATAAAGACATTCTTCAAATTTCTTATACCAATTCTACAGCTTTCTAATGAACATTATTATTTGTTTTCGAAAAATATCCATTCTAGATATAATTTGGATATTTCGGAAATTTCTTAATATTTTGAAAAAAAAACAGAGATATCGATATTAAAATTCTTAGATCAAAATTGAAAATCACATCACATCGGAATTATTCGAAAATCCAAGATCGGGATAATATTACAATAAATGCATATAAACAATTATTTTGAATTTTTTAATTTAATTTTTCCGACGCGACGTCACTATAACGTCATAAAAAACGGTCGTTTTAAGGTTAAAGTGACGTCCCTGATTTACTTGATGGATAAAACGCTCAAAAATGTTAAAAAGCAATCTGTTATAAAAATGTGATTTATAATATTACATAAACATGACATTTCAAATAAAAGGGGTTCTCCACCCTCTCCCCCTACCCGCCCCTCCTCCTTATATTTGCCACTGATATGAATTTTTCTAAAAACTTAAATGGTAAAATCGTTCAACGAATATTTCTTGAGTTCAGGTTTTGTTACGCAACGTTAGCAAAACAAATTGCATTTTTATACACGTAAAAACGTATAAATTTCGCAAAATTCGTTGAAGTGTATGATTATGGGGGATCGCGTAGCCGTAAACAAAAGCCATAAGAATTGCGCGCGAAATCGAAATATTTATCAACAGATTCCCACAACTTGTAGCACGATTTCACTTTCACATTCTCTGAAAAATGTTTGCGGAAAAAATGTTCGATCTCCGCTGCAACGGGACCGGGAATGTGAAACGAAAGGTGCCGGAGGTGTTTGACAAAAGTGATAAACGCGAAAAAAATTTCCGTTTTCGATTAAGATTTGGGGGATAATTATGACTTCGAGGTTGATAGTACTTTATCTCGAAGCATGAAGAAATTCACAATTTTATTATCAAAATCGACGAAATTTGGGAGTTTTATCGAATTCGGAAATTCGGTACAGTTTATCAGTTTGTATCAATTCGTTTTGAAGATTTGAAAATTAGAACTTTGTAATTTCAGGATTTGACAATGAAAGTTGTGCAACTTTTTCACTAGCTCTATAATTTTCGATTTTGGATTCCAAACTTATTACATTTTTCGAGTTTGCACTTTTTTAATTCAGAAAGTCCGAGTGTTGTAATTTGCATTTTTCAATTTTTTAACAGGGACTGTTTGCATTTTTCCTGTTCCTGTTTTTTGAAATTCTGAACTTAGTTTATTGGAGGAACTGTACTATTTTTGGAGTCATGATGCTCCAGAAGCTGATAGCAATTTTTTTGTTTTCGATCATGATTAGATGAGTTATTTTAACTGCATGATGTAATGGCGTGTTTTATCTTGAAGGAATGGAAATATATGATGATATGATGATGTTCAAACTTGATATTACACCGAAGAACAAATAAATTTCAAATGTCAAAAATTTGTTTCGCATATCGTTCTGAAAATCGAAGTGTGATATTCGATAGTAGAAACATGTAATTCATGTTCTCGATTATTATTGAAAAATTTTTTTATTTTTAAATTCCAACCTTGAATATTTAAATTTTCGAGTTACGTAACTTACAAATTTTCACATTCCAAATTATTCACCCAAAGTTCTTAAATTTTGTTAAATTTTCAAACTTTGGAATATTTGATATTCAAATTTACGATTTTTTTTCATTTTAGATGTAGAATTGAAAATTTTTGGCTATAATATATAAAAAATAATTTTTTTTTTTACAATCACGTTAGATTTGGTAGAAATTTTTATACAATCCCTGAAATTTCGGGAATTCAAAAATCGAAAAGCCCAAAAGAACTGTTTAAAAATGCACTGTTTAATTCGTCAAATTTTACTCACCGTCAATAAAATCTCCCATTGTATTTACGAAAAAAACGTTTTCATCAGTTTTTTCTAACGTCATTTTTCAGACGTTGGTTGACAGACGATATTATTTACAGTTTTATTTTGCATTTTCTGTTTATTTTCCATTTTCTGTTTATTTTGCATTTTCTGTTTATTTTGCATTTTCTGTGTTGCATGCACATTTGTTACCTTCAAAAAAACAGTAACCCGATTTAAGCCACCCTTTTAAACGATGTACAATAAGATTTGACGTCGAAGTGCCGGATAGTGTCTTTTTGACGAGGGCAGCTGGCCCAGTGGCCTTGCAATAAAAGAATGAAAATAAGGCCCAGATGCCCGAGGAAGGGAGCGCGAAAACTCGTCGACCCTGGTACACTTTTACACCCCGTCTTCGTGCCGTTACATCTTCTTGGTCCCATTACGCGTTTGCACTTGCGCAATTATTCTAGACGAATTTTATTCGACATTTCTTTGTAAGGCCGGAACGCGAAACGTGATACATCTGCCTGCACCTTATCGCCTTATTATTACGAATCAACTTACCGGCTTTTAAAGTCTCAAGAATCAATTTGACGCGAACGATTCTTGAATGATTTCCTGTCTATAAGAATTTATTTAATATTTACTATCATTTGATTTTATATGAATCATGATCAATTCTAATAATAAATTTGAGTATTTACGATATGTAGTTCAAATTTTTGAATTAATTTATCATGGACACATTTTCAGAAAAATTTTTCATAATATGGAAATTCGGAATATTTGTATGTGTGTGTGTGTGTGCGTGTGAATATTGTACTGTACAATTTTTGTGGAATTTTTTTCTTCCCATAGTCAAATACATACACGCGAGCTCTTATCGCAGCTGGAACGCACCGGTCATTTTTATTTTCGCGTCATACATCATGTGTAGTGTAATTGTGCAAGATTCGTCATCGTTAGTAAAAAAAAAATACGAAGAGAAACGTGAAAATTTGGTTTCAGGAAAAAATACGAAAGTACATATAATTCAATACCTTTTCCCATATGTACATATTTCGAGTGTTCGCGAAATTCAGATTTTGATCGGATTTCGATTAAATGCAAAATCGATTTTCATAACATGATTTATTTCGAAACTGTACACAAATAGTGACGGTAATAAGTTGATTAACAATATAAAGCTTGCATATTTTTTATGAAATTCCCTTCCAGCAAATTTTAATTTTTCAATTAAAAATTTCGGATTTAATTTCAATTTATTGTATGTATGATTCAAAAAATTTTTATTTATATACTCAAAAACTGAATAGTAAGGGAAACCAGCAAATTTAAGTTGAAATAAACAATAAGAAAACTTTCGAAATTTGAGATCTAATCGAACACATTTTTTCCATCAATAAAGCAAAGGTCGACGTGAAATCTGAAATCTCGTGTGTAATTGCTAATAACTATAATCCCACGTTTATCTAATTCATACGTGAACACCGTGAAAAATTTCGCCTCGATCGTTTCGTGTTTGCTTATCAGAAAACAGACGTAAATGCCATTCTGTCGTGAATCGAAAGTAATAAGTTCGTTTCGGAGAGAAACTTGGAATTATTTGAGCAGCATAATTCTCTGCAAAAGCGTCGTTAAACCTGATCAATTTTATCTTGAAAATTACGTAATATGTATATGGTTACTAATACATCGAACTTTTTTAATGTTGTATGTTAGAAATCGATGTAATTAAAGTTATTCGCGATGCGTTCAGTTTGAGTGGCGAACATCGAAAATTAATTAAGTTCTATCTAATGATACATTCCGCAATCATGTTTTAGAAACGATTGAATAATTAATTGTGATTCAGTTATTTTTTCTTCGTGCAATTTTATTTTGAAATGAATTCGCTATAGTGTCCAACAATATGAAGATGAACAAAATAAGTCATTTCAAACGTGAAACATCAATTCCAAGATTTTGATCAATTTTAAATCACATTTGAATTCACATTTGAATTGATCGATCGAGTACGTAATTTGTCGTTTGCTTTTTTCGTTCGGTGAGATTTACATTAAACTTTTACTTTAATTATTAGGTATAATTTAATTTGAATTCAAAATACGTATACATATTCTGTAACACAAATTCACATTTGGTTCCGTATTTGTTTTCTCATTCGATGAATGAGCAATTCTTATTCAAATATGCATACATGTGAATTCACATTACGAAATTATATTAATTTTATCGATTTTGAAACCTACCTTGATTTTTACGGTCTTTTGGATTCAGAAAAGGCAGAACATAATAATGAGTGTTGAAATATCGATGATAACGTTATTCAACTTAAGGCTTTTTTTATTTGAATTTAAAAAAGATGATTTCTTTAGTAGGTATATATTGATATTCATCGTTCTTTCACATTCAGAAAAGGGAGAAAATAAGAATAAGAAGATAATTCACTATAAACTCCAGGATTTTTTATGTACGATTCAAATAAAAAAATTCGTAGTCGATTGCCTAACTCTAATCAAAATAAATAAAGATGAGCAATTCAAGTTACTTTTGATATTCTAAAGATGTTAATTATTTTCCAAATTTTTATAAGTAGTTGAAAGATTTCACCGTTATTTAGTTTCGCAATATGTAAAATGTTTCAAAATCGAAGTGGAAATTTAAAACCATATTCCACAATCATTTCGTGATGCTGATTTTAAAATTAAATTCGTAAATAAAAATACTGAAAATAATATAATTTTTTCATTCAGATACTCCAAAAATAGAAATGATTAAAATAAGAAATTGAAACACATCCTCAAATTTATTAACATCAAAATCAAAATTCATTGAAAGAAGTTCATATTATGTAAATTATTGAGAGTTGAATACAATTGAATTACTTCGAAAATATTTTAATTAACTACTACGAAAACTCAAGTCTAGAATTCTGAAACGTACTCAAAATTTCAAAAGTGAACATCGAAGAGTTGGAGTAAGTATTTCTCACTCAGAAATCTCAGTTCTTAATTCAGTATTACTATAAAAAACTTGAAATTATAATTCTATGAAATTTTATAATATTTCCAATAGACAGTAATAAAAAATGAATCGTATCAATTTTCAATAGACAATAAAAAAAATGACTCGTATTGCAAAATTTACTAAATTACAACAAAATTATTCGCAACAAAAATACTTTGCAAATATTACAGCGCATTCGAAGAATTGCATGAAATGAATCAAAATTCATCAATACGTAAAAACCAACATTTAAAAATATCATTTCTGAAATCAAGCCATTAGGGGATTCTATGCGGGCTTTATTCTCGTCGCATCCGGTTCCTCTATGCAATGAAAAAAAGGTACATCCGAGGGATCACAGTTTGATCAAAGAGAACCCGAGGTCAGAACACATGAATTATGACATAAGATCAAAGTTATGTCGCTCGCATGACTCACTAAAGCCGTAAAGCAACTTAAAACTTGTTTCGTAAAAGGCCTGCCCTGCTTTTCGAAATTTTCGATTTACCTTTCTTACAAGCTCGAGTGCAAATAACTCATTCTGATTCACCGCGTCAACATCGACCCTCGTTTTCTAAAATCTCACGAGCCTCACGAGGAATTCACGTACTCGAAAAAATGTGAAAAGGAATGTCACGATCATATCCCCGAGAAAATCGGGTTAAAAGAAAGTATTTTAATAATAAACGAGCATTTTATTCCAAACTGAAAATATGTCAATGTGTTCAGAAATTTTACTCACTCGGAGTCGTTTCGAACTTTGAAAACAGGAAAAAGTCGAAGAAAATTTGTGTACTTTTAATTTAAAAATTCTGCTTTGAGCAAAACAATTTTTTCAGTACACGGATAATTTTTCACTTCGCTATATCGTAAACAACTTTTCTTTACTCTAACCTAAAAATTGGTACTTTAAGTGTATTTTTCGGCCATCGCGAAGAAAATTAATGTGTTGCGCACGCTGGCAATTGTCGATTTTTACGAAATGAAGGGTTGCGGCACTCGCCTTCGGCTCGTGCCACAACCCTTCATTTCGTCAAAATCACCAATGCCAGCTTGCACAACAATGTACTATTGTTTGTCTTTCTCGCTTGTAAAGTTGTAAACATCACTTGTGACGCTGAAACGGTGTATTTTTATTGTTTTGAAAAAAAATTCTTCTGGCATCATTTTCTAAGTTTCTGATAAAAAAAAACGTTGGCGAAGAAAAACGTTTGAAGTCGTTTGAACAGAATCGCGAAGATAAGTCGAACAATAGATTTGTGACGACTTCGTTGTGGCGAGAAAAGTATCAGTTCGGAAACAATACTTTATTATGGACTTTTGTTTTAACAAAGTTTAATCGTCTTATGAAAAAACTGTCGTCGAATAGAACTGCCAGTTATTTAAAATCCAATGTGAATTTGAAAACGTACCTTTTGGAAGTCTTAGGAATTTTTTCATTCGGAACATTTCCGAACGTATTCGAAACTCTCATACATCGTAAAAAAAAGTTGAACAATTTTCAAAGCATGTATTGTTCGAAATAGAAAACGTTTAGAATCATTCTCGTAAGTTTGGTGGACGAGTTTTCCGAAAGTTGCACCAATTTTTTAATCTACCGACAATTTTGAAAACATGTGCAAAGCAAGAGAGAAAAAGCTTGAAAAAATTCTCAAAAATGGCAAAAATCACAATTTTATGGTTATTTGAACGAAGGCTTGAAAAATTTAGTGACACCGTCAAAATTCTGGAGATTCTATATTTTTCTGACCATATTTTATACTATTTTATAGATGATAAGATAATCACATCGAGGTCTAATTTTTGTATGTTAGATTCGTAAAAAGAGTCGTATATATATTTCGCCTCATTAGAACTGCAAATTAAAGGATAAGTGTGACTCGTTTTTTAATTAATTCGATGGCTTTTGGCAAGGCGAGCCGGATTGACGAAAACGCTCTATTCGCGTTCTCGACGCAAGGACGAAGACGTGGGTAGCGTGAGATTCGCCTTAAAAGGCGCGTTATCCTCCGCTCCGCGAGTCCCAGCGAGTCCATAGAAATATATTGACCCAGAAGGATATCAGCGACCTACTTTGTCCCGGCGCGGCTATTTTATTGTCTAACATTGTTAGCAATAATTCCTAAAAAATCCTGAATTTTCCTAATGAGTTTCCGAAATCTTATAACGTCGATATTAACAAAAAATAAAATTTTACGAGGAATGAAAAAATCGTATCAAATTTTGGAAATTCTAAATCTTTTTACGATTATTTTAGGGTAATTCAGGGAAAATTAAGAAATTTGAAAAAGCGGCAAATATTCTCTAAACGTGGAAAAATTCATAAAATTTTTCACGTTTAGATTGGGCGTTGAAATGTTACGAGATAAATTCCGCGTTTTCATTTATTTGTCACGTCGGCTCACGCTGATAGACGTTAATGACATTACAGCGCTCTTAGTTGATGCCTAAATATAGCTTCATATAATTATGTAAAAATTTAGCCTGTTGCGTATACTATTACTCGACGTGCGAATCGGCGAAAGTCGAAATGGTTATAATTGATCATTCGTGGACGTGATAATAGTACATTCGCCGAGAAATGCAGAAAATATTTTGACATTTGTTAATTGAATTTTAGTGTTCAGATTGAAGGATCAAATTGTTTTCCCACACCAAATGTGACGTAACTGACAGTGAATTTTGTCTGGAATTTATTTACTCTTCGGCGGGGCTGAGTTGTTTGCACTCCTTCAACCTTCATTTTTTCTTACGAAGTTAGGGGTCCTTTAAAGTTCCAAACTTGTCAATTTTTAGAATATTTTCCCAATTTCATGAACTCTCAAAATTTTTCAGACTCGAAAGTTCCAAAATTGAAAAGAAAATTATAAAAATTTTCAACGCTTCGGAAAATTTCCATAAATCGGAAAAATATTTTAGAATTGACAAAAAATTTACGCGTTATATTGTTTTCCTACGCTCCATCGTCTATAATTTTTTAAACGACTTTTTCACATAGGAAAGCGGAAAAGTTGCTTTCAAGCTGCTTAAAATTTAAGAGCGGTATAATTTACGAGTTTCAAGTTTTTGAAAGAAGTATGTGATTTTCTTCGCTTCAAATAATTTGTTTACGAGGGCGTTGCGGGATCTTGGATGTTTTTGTAAAGATATAAATCTTCGTACCCTTCAATTGCCGAGGCCCATTTAACTTTTCACAATGCATTTCCTTCTTATTCAAAGAACCCCGTTTTTTGCCTTTTTATTGCTACTTTTAGCGCGAGGAAGAGGTTTACGAGGAAATTTCCCAGTTTCATGCATTTTGGTTGAAAATTTAAAAATGGAATACCATTGAAAAATTCAGCTCTGAGCAAAATTTTGGAATTGAAATTTCCTTTTTGTAGCGTAATAAATATGAGTATGTTCTGGAAAGTATTCTATACAAATAACTAACGAAAAAAGAGAATGCATACATTTTTTGAAAATTGGCAATTGATTTCTCGATTTGTTAAACATTTGACATAACTCAGCGATGCAAAAGAAGGGAAATAAAAATTCATACGTAAAGTGTTCAAAATTTTCGGTTAAGCAGCTACAATTAAATAAAATATTTTGTTGGGTGAACAGAATATCTCGTTGAATTCTGTATGACCGAGAATAACCTGGTTTTGTTTAATTATAATTATAATTATAATTATCAAGTTCGATGTATACTTCTCGAACTACTTCTCAAAATCTATATTTTTTGAGATATGACTGTTTTCATGATTTGTAAATTTTCCATTGAATTTTTTAATTCAAATGTTTGTAGAATGTCGCAATTATTTTTCAGATCAACAGCAAATACAGCGAAGAGTTGGCACAGGAATGTTTAGATTGGATCAAAGCAATCACCGGCGAGGATATCAATACGAGCGGAGATATGGACAATCTTTTCGAAACTCTTAAAGATGGAACGCTTCTTTGCCAGTAATTACTTCTTTTATCATAAACATGGTTTTTTCGCAATTTTAGTGCATTCCTTCATTTTTGATCATGAATTCAACTGTAGATCCAGTCTGTTATACACGTCAATGGGATGAAAATTGTTTATAAGTTTTCTATGTAATAACTTCGAAATTTCAGAATTTATATTTTCTTTTGAAAATTAACAATTTTTTGGAGTCTACACAGCATTTTGAGTACTATAAAATTATTATAAATCATGATTCTATTCCGATGGTTCAAGATTCGCGAGTTTTAATGTGTAAATTTTTAATCTACAAAATTCATTACTTTTGATTTATAAATTCCGCTAGAAAAAAGTTTGGTTTTACGCAGTGGACATAATAATGCAGTCTCAAAAACTATAATTCATCATTTTTCAAAATAATTGAAAACTTGGATTCGATAAATCCGGAAATTAGAATTTGAGGAAATGTATAATTGGAGTTCTAAAATCTGGAAATCAATATTCGAGAATTAGTGTATTTCAGAAAACATTAAAATGATAATTTTAATTTAAAACATGTATGTTCACATTTGTAATGACGTAAAATTTCTTTTTCACAGATTAGTAAACGAGATAAAACCAGGTTCTGTCGCGAAAATCAACGTTACGAAGATGGCCTTTAAATGCATGGAGAACATCAATGGATTCTTGGCCGCCGCTCAAGCTTTGGGAGTCCCCAACCAGGAGACTTTCCAGACCGTTGATCTTTGGGAAAGGCAAAATCTTAACGCCGTCGTCATTTGCCTGCAATCCCTCGGCAGAAAGGTAAAAATCGTCCGATTTAAAAATAAATGACCGTTTGAATCCGATTGTATACGAAATAATTTTTTGTAGAAATTGGAACTTAAAATTTTTAAAATACAAAATATGACTTAGAAAAAAAATACAAAATATGACTTCTTTTGTCTAAAAAGTCTTAATAATAAACTTAAATTTGAGTTTCTGGAATAATGAGTAGACATTTTGTTACTATCAACAATTAAATCATTTTCAACAATAATCGATAAAATTCTTTTCTGACACATTTTTTTTCCAGGCTGGCAATTTCGGCAAACCCAGCATTGGACCAAAAGAGGCGAGTAAAAATGTGCGCGCATTTTCGGAAGAACAAATGAGAGCGGGAGAAGGCGTTATAAGTTTACAGTACGGTAGCAACAAAGGTGCAAATCAGAGCGGTCTCAACTTCGGCAACACGCGACATATGTAAAAACGGATCATTGTATTCTACGTTGTAACGAGGGAGGACTTGACCGAAAACAACTTCAATTTTTCTTTCTGTAAAAACTGTTAAACTGTTAAAACCATCTGCAAAATCTTCCGAAAACGAATACATCTGACGAAATCTTTCCAGAATCAAAGATGAAATATAAAGGATGAAACATACATCCATTTGTAACAAATGCATTGCATTTTTTTTAATCCACATTTTTGATGATTTTATTTAAACATCAAATAAGTCGTCGAACAAAAGAATTCGTTACTGGAGAGAACGGGATAACACAAACACATGATTTTGTCGAATCATGCTTTGGAATAAATTATTAATCATATGATATGAGTGATGAGACAGAGAACAGTGTTAAATGAAAAAGCATTATATTGCGAGACTTATTTTTCTGTATATAATATGCATCTATATATATTTGACATAACTGTTTATGGCTATATTGGTTCAATTTTTTCAAATGATCATTTCGAGATCAGTTTTTCAAAATCTGTCAAGGAGTTTGAGAGAGCAAACAAATTTTTGAGAAATGTAAAACTTCGTAGGGCCCAAATATGTACCAAAAAAGCATTTATCTTCGCATGATTGCGGTAACAATGTTTCGATAGATTTAAAAATGTCACCAAGTTGAAAAAAAAAACACTTGCCATAAATGATAATTAATGTTTAAAGAAATAATAAGTAGAGTACAAATAATGATTCAAAGTGCCAAAATTTACCCCATCACATTTGTAATAATTTCATCGAAAACTGGATTTTTTAAATATTGATGGTGACTGACAAAATTTTTCATTTTTAATTTAAGAGCAAACCATAATTTTTTAATTTTCAATTCAAGAGCAAGTCATCTTTCAAAACTTTCTATTGGCCCCAAGTGAAATTTAACTTTTTTAAATTCATTGTAGATACTTTTGGGTTCTTACGGTACATCTAAATATATACAGTATGATTTTTCCAAAATATGTATATGTATGTCTCACATACATAATTAATTCAGATTGCAGTTGATACTATACATATATATTTTATGGAAAACTTGAGCACAAATCTTCTCTGAATATTTTCATAAGCGTATCGCAGGAGACTAATTTTAGATTTAATTTACTTCTCGTTGCAGATGATATTTTTCTATTTCCATCATGGATTTGTACTTTACATAAATATTATTTACCGTCACAAAAAGCATGATAAAAAGTATTACTTCAAATTATCGAATACTGTATAAAAATTACTCAATAAATAACTTCCTATGACAATTCGTTCATTGTATCCCTGAGCTATGTATACCATGATCCATAACACAAATTTTGGTTCTAAAAATTTCTTGTGTATCAGAAATTCTGATTAGTGTTACAATTTTTACTATTTAAATTATTTTTTTGGATATTGGTAATTTTGGATTGATGTTTCAAGTTCTCGATATTTTCAAAAACAGTTTATTCAAACTATACTTAGTCTACACATTGTACAAATTCCGTGAAATTTCGTATGTCAAAAAGTTGACGTATATTTTTTATCTCTGGAAAGGGTGATAGTCTAACCCAGTATTGAACTGCCATCGATATTTGTTTTCTTTTGCTGCTTTTTCTTCCGCCATTTTGACCATTTCCTGCACAGTTTTTCTGAAAATTGAAAAAATTTTGTTGATAATAATATTTGTAATGCTAAACAATCTAAATGAGATATCAGATGAAAATGATATTAAACTTTTTCAAATGAACACATCAGTCATATATTATTGGTATAGTTTTTAAAGCGATGGGGAAATTGTAATACCTGTAAGGAGGTGGCAAAGATTCTTCATGCAAAGTACATTCGTACTGTTCAGGTTCGGATTTTCTGAAAACATTTCTCGTCATAATGTCAACATCTCGGGCATATTCCTCTTTAAATTCCGTAATTGCTGTGGGTGGTGCATCAAAATAAAACACGAAAGCGCTGAAATCATACATTTTCATCCAATTTTACATAAGTGGTAATTACTAATGATACAATTGAGAGAAGATTAAAAAGTTTAAAAATAATCATCAAACCAGTATCAAATATTTATCATCAAAACCATTAAAAAACAGTGTGGAATCATCTGGATTATAACTGAAAAAATTAAAGAGCTCATGAGTAATTTACAAATTCCAAAATTATTTTTATTTGGATACAATAATTTCCAAAATGACTCAATAATATTATAACTTTTAAAAATAATGTTTAAATCATTCTTCAATTTTTCAAAATGAGTCCTTATTTTTCTATTCTTCAGTATAACCTTACCTAGCTTCTCTGTGCATTTGTTCATTTGCTTTTATTTTATAAGGAGTATGTTTCCTTCCCAAATATTCAATTTTCCTGATGAAACCTCCTTTATCAAAAATTGTTTGAGCAGTTCTTCTCAAAACTTTTGTCGTGTTTGCCTGCGAATTTGAGCGATTACACGATTTTTTCAAAATTGTCAACCCATGACTGCACATTTCAAACATGATTAAAAATTCAAATCCAGTGAAAAAAACTCTATGACAGTTGCAAAAGTGGTGGCTGATTTGTTTTCAACAATGAGAAAATTGAAATTGTAACTTAGAACATTGTTAAAATAATAAAAATCAAAAAGTAAACAAATATCAAAAATGTGAAACTAGGTTACCTTGGACATAATACGTAGCAAGATTGGCATTTCGTATGACGGCATGATGTTTTTTACTTATTTTTGATGAATTATAAGTTTGATTGTAATTTTATTAGTATTCACTGTATTTTGTTATTTGTTGTTTTATTTGTCACCATTTGTCACTATTCTTTTTGACGGTTTTGACGGGACGTAGCTCACGTAGGTGTGAGGGGTGTGAGTCACACCGTGTGACAATTTTATGACAATATGGTGCACTCATTTTTTTTTTTTGGCTCTCTGACCAAGGCGATATCGATAGCGATATAACGATGATCGATAGTTCCAGCAAATGTATCGATACTTTTCTAGTGATATATATTCCAATTTTTTTTTATATAGAGATATCCTTGACAGTTTGACAATTCTTGCGAATTGTTTACATTGTTTACAAAAGTTGACACGTTTTTCTACTGATTGTAAAAAGTTGCCGGGTGTTTCTAAATTCTGGCTAGTTTTGACTTTTGAGACATGGCTTTCAAGCTATTTGCGAAATGCCAAAATCCTCCTTTGGGTAAGACAAGTTCCAGAAAATATTTTGACGGTTAAAAATAGAATTGAAGCCTACGCCAAATACCTAACCGTTTTTTAGCTGGTTTGCGCTTTTTTTCAACATATTTCATGATATCTTTATTGCAAATTATGACGTTTCTTTGCAGGAGCATTGATACTGACCGAATTGGTGCGTCTGGATAAAAATGTGGAATCGGAAATTGAGTGGACTAATTCAGAACCTTTGAAATTAGTTTCCAAGGATGGAATTCCCTTGGCATCCAGCGAAAATGAGATTGCTCGTTTTTTCGCGAGAACTGTAGATGGGAGTCTATATGGTAAAATATACCGTATTTTTAAAGATGTATAAAATTTGCAAGGTGGTGCAATTTTTGAAAGTAGATTAATCGCTTGTCCAATGTTAAACAGATAACTTCATCTCAAAAATAGAATAGTTCAATCTAGAATCGTCCAAAATAGCGAAAAAAGCATAACAAGTGAAAAGTTATTTTATAAAGTCACTTTGGGAATTGAATGCTTGAAAGCTCAACCTTTCATATTTGAAAGTGTAATAAGTGAAAAAATTTTGAGTAGATGAAAGTCTTACTTCTTAAGTATACATTCTAAAATCATGAGATCTTATAATTTCAATACTATAATTTATGATTCCACAAAGTTCAAGTCGTAAATTTTTTTATTTAACATTTTTTATTCGGAGATTTTAATTTTAATATTAGGAAATTGGAGTATCACAACATTATTGAACAATTCAAATCTGTGAACTTCAAGGAGCAAATTTTGGAAAAATTTTCATTCAGAAAATAATAATTTTCAAAATTGTCAAATAAAAAAAAACATATGAACGGGAAAATTTCCAATTTTATATTCCTGATTGCATTGAAAATTTGTCATCTGGATAATTTAAACCATTTGTTAGTATTGTTACAGGGAATTTATCAACTCATAATTTTTCCTGTTTCAGGTGGAAAAAATCCGCTAGAAAAGACAGAAGTGGACAGCTGGCTGTCATTCGCTGTTGGTCATCTGTCAAATTCAAATTCGAAGGATACAGCGCTGGAGTATCTCAACTCGGCCCTTGTTTTAAAGACCTGGTTGGCAGCCAAGCGGTTGACAATAGCTGACGTCTGCATTTTTTCCTCTATCTATAAGGAACAAGATGCCCTTTCTGCGGATAAATTTCCGCACATTTGCCGATGGGTCAAGCAAATGTTGGCCTTAGATGCTGTAAAAAATGTCTTCTCCATGCCAAATGTGAAGAAAGTATTCCCGAGCAAAACCGAAAATACAAAAGCGAAAAATGTGGAGAAAAAGTCGACGAAGAAAAAAGATGAAGGAAAATTTGTCGATTTGCCTGGAGCGGAAATTGGAAAAGTTCGTTGAATTTTTCGTAGCTGTGTAAAACTTTTGCGTTTCATGTTTTGAATTTTTTTAAACTTTGATGTGTGATTTTCAAAGACTTATAGCAGATTTCAAGTTTTTCACAAGTTAAAAATTGTAAAATTTCAATTTTTAAAACTCACTCTGGATTACTTTTGAAAATCATAGAATCAACTGCATAGTTAGAAACGTTAATAAATGTATACCACTTGATACATTTTTTATTCAACAAATTATTAAAAACAACTATGTAGAAAATATTAGTTAATAAACGTACAATTTTCAACAATCAACTGATAACATTCACACAAAAAATGTATCGAGTATTTCGTTCTGAAGTCCTGCAAAAACGGAGTATCTGAAATTAGTAGACACTGTTTGATAAAACGGTATTTTATTTGAAAATATTTATTGATGAGTCTAATTTTTTAGGTTGTTGTCAGATTTCCACCGGAAGCGAGTGGTTTTTTGCACATCGGGCACGCGAAAGCTGCTTTGTTGAACCAATACTACGCCCAGGCATTCAAAGGGCAACTTATCATGCGATTTGACGACACGAATCCTGCCAAAGAAGACGTCGAATTCGAGCAGGCAATTTTGCATGACCTGAAGTTGCTTGAGATCAAGCCGGACCGTTTTACGCACTCCTCGGATTATTTCGATATGATGCTGGAGTATTGCGAAAAACTGATGAAAGACGGAAAAGCTTACGTTGACGACACTCCTGCAGAAACAATGAAAGAGCAGCGAGAACAAAAACTGCCATCTGTGAACAGAGACACTCGTAGGTTTATTTTATACAAAAATTTTTTCTAGGAAAAAAGCATTGGAATAAGTAATAAAGTGATTCCTATGCTTTTCTGAAAATATTGACTAATTCGCAAGTTTATTAAACTTCGTAAAGTATTCGTGAATTTCCAATCATTTTTGAATTATTGTGGTTGATGGATTTTGAAAGTTTGAAGTATTTATAAAGAGGGTTTTTTCGCTATTCATTGTAGTACATTCGGAGGTTTTGGTACATTTCTTTGCCAAAAATCAATATTTTTGTGATTGAACAATGATGATAAATATAATAATTATACTGAAACTTTTGTTTCAGCTGTTGACAAGAACATACAGCTTTGGGAGGAAATGAAAAAAGGTACCTCCAAGGGTCAGGAATGTTGTGTAAGGGCCAAAATTGATTTCCAGTCACCAAATGGATGTTTGCGAGATCCGACCATTTATCGGTGCAAACCTGAACCCCATCCACGTACTGGGACGAAATATAAGTGAGTTTTTAAGAACTATAAGAAAATCAAACTTTTTTTTAGGTCGTTCACGAAATTTTTCTTTGTCATTGACAATCTTACGTAACGTTTTTTTCCTAACTTGATAATATCATGTAAGTTCCCAACTCTGATATTAAAATTTCAAAATCTTTAAACGCGAAGTTTTCAATTTTCAAATATATTTTAGAATTACTTTTCTTGATTTTTTTCGACACGAAAACATCAGATTACACTAATAAATTTAATTGAAAATGTTTCTTTATCACTGGGTTGTCTGGGTTGTTGATACAAAGAAAAATCCATGTTTTTCGATATTCCCAGTCAGTTTTGTTATTAATTGGCAATTAAAATGGTTTTTGCGAGAAAAAAAATCTACCGAGTCAGGAATTGAACCTAGGACTTTCCAATTTAGAGCACCCGACAAAATTGGGAGGTCCTGGATTCGATTCCCGGCTCGGTGGATTTTTTTCTCGCAAAATCCATTTTAATTGCCAGTTAATAACAAAACTGACTGGGAATATCGAAAAACATGGATTTTTCTTTGTACTAATAAATTTTTTTTCTATTTTTTATTTAAGGATATCTCGTTAGACCTTGCTTTTTCCGTGTAAAAAACTTGAAAACTACACGTTTTAATCAGCGATTTCGAGTTCTGGTTTGTAACTAATTAATACTAATTAATCTTTCGATTTTTTTTCTAGGGTTTACCCGACCTACGATTTTGCGTGTCCTATTGTCGACGCAGTCGAAGGCGTAACCCATACTCTTCGAACGACGGAATACAAAGATAGAGATCCACAATTTTATTGGTTCATCGAAGCTCTAGGGTTGAATCGTCCCTACATTTACGCATATTCGAGGCTGAACATGACGAACACAGTTTTGTCTAAACGAAAATTGACGTGGTTGGTCTCCGAAGGTTTGGTGGATGGATGGGACGATCCACGATTCCCAACCGTTCGAGGAATTTTGAGGAGAGGATTGACGGTAGAAGGATTGAAACAATTCATCGTTGCCCAAGGAAGCTCAAAATCGGTCGTTTTCATGGAATGGGACAAGATTTGGGCATTCAACAAAAAAGTCATCGATCCTGTGG
Source organism: Platygaster equestris (assembly GCA_030522785.1). Classification (NCBI taxonomy): domain Eukaryota; kingdom Metazoa; phylum Arthropoda; class Insecta; order Hymenoptera; family Platygastridae; genus Platygaster; species Platygaster equestris. Next base: position 7,751 of record JAPYZK010000824.1, on the reverse strand, counting down.
CTGTAAGGTAGGTCACAAAATCTCAATTTTATTTCAGCAAGTCCAGAATTTTAATTCAATTTTTCCGTGTCCCATAATTTTTCAAAATGTTTTCGTGATTCTCGAAGTCATGGTAATGGATTTTTGAACATTTTTAGAAAATATAATTGAAAGTTCAAATATTGTCGTTATTATTTAAGTGAAAGGTAAAATATTAATTTCTAATGCTGCTAAGATTCATTTCGATAATTTTTTTCTCTATCGTTCCAGGTACACTGCATTGAATAAGGAAACCGTCCCAGTTTTCGTAGAAGGTGCAACGAACGGATCATTGACCGCCCAAAATCATCCAAAAGACCCATCTATTGGCACGAAAACCGTGAAAATCGGTCCCAAAATTCTCATAGAAAGAGAAGATGCCGTAGAACTGAAAGAAAATCAAAACGCTACTTTCATCAACTTGGGGAACATTTTGATCAACAAAATCAATCGCGAAAATGGAAAAATCGTCTCGGTATCGGGTCGTTTGAATTTGGACAACAAGGATTTCAAAAACACCGTCAAGCTCACTTGGCTCTGCGCAAGAAACGAGGACGAAAAAATTCAGGAACATATTCCGTGCTGTCTCGTATTTTTCGACCACATTATCAGCAAGCCCGTTTTGAGCAAAGATGACGATTTCAAGAACTTCGTGGCTAAAAATACTAGGGTACATATTTGTTTGCATGCAGTTTAGAGTTTTTTTTTCCATATTCGAAGTATTTTGAAAAGTTTGATACAAAAACAATTTCAGTATTATTCGTGTATTGTACTTTGTTGGTAAATAATACCCTCAGTCGCTTATATTTGACTTGGCATATCATTGGTTATTTATTTTATTGATTTTTAATGTTTTTGTTTTTCTTATTCTTGTAGAGGGAACAAATGGTGATTGGCGAAATGGAAATGAAACGAGTTAAACATGGTGAAATCATTCAACTTCAAAGGAAAGGATTTTTCAGATGCGACGTTCCATTTTCGCCAATGAGCTCTTTTTCGTTAAAGGAACAACCTTTGGTTTTGTTCCATATTCCAGATGGCCATGTTGCGACGACGTCCTCAAATCCTTCAGTTGTCAATGGTACTTCAAAAGTTGAAGTTGCTTCAAAAAAATCTGCCAAATCCAATGCCAAGGTGATTATTATTTAATTGGCTAATTCGTTTTTTAAAAGTTGATACATTCAAAATTTGTTGAAGCAAATTTTAAGTATCAGTCAGTGGCTTCAAGTGATCGTTGAATTTTAGGCTACGAATAAAAATGAATGTTTCGTGAAATATAAACGCCGGGGAAAGTTTTGTAATTCGAATACATTTATTTTGTAGTATATTTTTTCCTCCGATCTTGAAAATTATGTGACTTTAACTAATTTGAAAAAATTGTAGACCATAAGTATTTGCATTGATCCTGTGTATTTTTTTGTTTTGTGTATTATAGACGATTAAATTTTTAACGGGTTACTAATTCGCGAATTCTGAAATTTTGGGAAAAATTTGCTGCGTCACTGCGATCATGTGCCGCCATTCGTCACTTTTCCCTCTCCTCTGTCATTTCTTTTTTCTGCGTTCGTTGCTTTCACTTGTACAAATTACAGCACTTGCAACTGGCGTAGTAGTTGCTTCGAGTGAGTCAAAGGTTCCCATATGTTTTTGATATTTCTATTGTAATTGTGTTTTATTCGTTTAACAAGTTAGAAAAAATTTTGTATGAGATTTAATTTATCAGTTTTCATGATCAGCAAACAATTTTTTTTAGCACATAATAATTGCAGATTCCTTGAAAAATAAAGGGCTTGCCTGCACGAGCGATGTACGTACGTATGATTTTCATATGCGGTTTTATACACCTTTTGGTGTGTTGTATATCGCTCGTGCAGGGAAGCCAAATAAAGTTGCAATTTTTTGTAAGCCTGAAATTTTATGTCGCTCTCGAAATTTATGTTTTTTGATCTTTTAACATTCTTTTTGAACAATTCAGTGATTCTGCGACAACACATGTTCTGAAACAATTAATTTGTGAGATTTCAGACAGCGAAGGATTTTTAACGTTTGTGATTGATTCTGTCAATTTTAAAGCTCCAATGAATTTCGATATATATTCCATATGATTTCGTACTTTGCATTCAATTTTCAATTTAAAATCTTGAAAAAAGACTTGGTTAAAATCATTCTGTAAAACCCTATAAATTTACGAGAATAAATAAATGTGCTGATAATTTTTTTGTAGTCCAAAACTCGATGACAACAATATAAAACATATTTTTTTTAAACATTTTTCCTTTAATTTTTCAGACTAATAACGGCGCTGCTCATTACAATATAAAAATCACGGAGCAAGGAGAAAAAGTACGAAAACTAAAAAGCGAGAAAGCCGAAAAATCGGAAGTTCAAAAAGAAGTGGAAATCTTGCTATCCTTGAAAAAAGAGTACAAAAATTTAACTGGAGAAGATTGGAAACCGGAATCCGCTGCCAAACCTGCAAAAACTCTTCCCACACAGCCGGCGAATTCCAGTGAAAGCGTCGGAACAGTTTTGACTAAAATTCAAGAACAAGGGGACAAAATACGCCAATTAAAGAGTTCGAAATCGGATAAAAAAGTCATCGAGCAGAAAGTTGCAGTTCTCTTATTTTTGAAAAAGGAATACAAGAATTTGACTGGAGAAGATTGGAAACCAGAATCTGCCACCAAACCTGCAGATTCTATTCCAAAACAGCCTACAAATGCCAATGAAAGCGTCGACACAGTTTTGAAAAAAATTCAAGAGCAAGGGGACAAAATACGCCAATTAAAGAGTTCGAAATCGGATAAAAAAGTCATCGAGCAGGAAGTTGCAGTTCTCTTGTCTTTGAAAAAGGAATACAAGAATTTGACTGGAGACGATTGGAAACCAGAATCTGCCGCTAAACCTGCAGAATCTATTCCAACGCAGCCTGAAAATGCCAGTGAAAGCGTCGACACAATTTTGAAAAAAATTCAAGAGCAAGGGGACAGAATACGCCAACTGAAGAGTTCGAAATCTGATGAAAAAGTCATCGAGCAGGAAGTTGCAGTTCTCTTGTCTTTGAAAAAGGAGTACAAGAATTTGACTGGAGAAGATTGGAAACCAAAATCTGCCACCAAACCTGCAGATTATATTCCAAAACAGCCTACAAATGCCAATGAAAGCGTCGACACAATTTTGAAAAAAATTCAAGAGCAAGGGGACAAAATACGCCAGTTGAAGAGTTCGAAATCTGATAAAAAAGTCATTGAACAAGAAGTTGCAGTTCTCTTGTTTTTGAAAAAGGAATACAAGAATTTGACTGGAGAAGATTGGAAACCAGAATCTGCCGCCAAACCTGCAAAATCTATTCCGGCACAGCCTGCAAATGCCAGTGAAAGCGTCGAAACAATGTTGAAAAAAATTGCTGAACAGGGAGACAAAGTGAGGGATTTGAAGGCACAAAAAGCTGAAAAAAATGTCGTTGGTAAGGGTTTGCTTTTGAGGATCTTTCCGTTTTTGAATGAAGTTGAAGGATTCGATTTTTTGATGGAGTTGTCTGAAATGAAATCATTTTTCGACATTTTATTTCAATTCATAAAATTTGTTTGAATTGAACATAACAGATATTTATGGAATTTCAGAAAATGTTGAAACTAAAATAAAAACGAGATTTACCATAAGGAAACCAAAACTTCATTCAATTAGTTTCAAATTTGAAGTGTAAACTACAGTAATCATTATATTTTTTTGTGCAGATGAACAAGTCAGAATTTTGTTGGAACTGAAAAATCAGTACAAAACAGCAACGGGAGAAGACTGGAAACCGGCTAATGCTTCAAATTCGGGAAGCAACAAAAAATCTAAAGTCGCTCCTTCTGCACCTTTCGAAAAAAATGCTCCTAATTCAGGCAGCAACAAAAAAGCTAAGGCTGCTTCTGCGCCTGCCGAAAAAAAACAAGCAGAAAAATGTAAAGAAGCAACGAAAAAAGAAGAGAGTGGAAAAACAGGAACACGATTGGGTCTCGAAGCTACAAAAAGTGGAAATTTGTCGGAATGGTATTCTCAAGTACGTATTTTTTATCTATCCATTCATTTATGTGTTAATTCTGTCCTGATAATTAAAACGATAACGAAAATTTTCTCTACTTTCTAACAATTTTATACAATTTTTGATACTTTTTTATTTGTTAGTGTGCGTTTGGATTCAGAAATTGAAAACTCGAGTTGACAAATTTCAAAACTGTAACATTTTAAATCAAGTAATTTTTTATCGTTTAATAAAATTATAAGATTTGCAGTGGAGTTTTAAATAGGTTGAAAACGCAGTAATTAAATTTTGAATTACTGCATTAAAAATCTTAGTTGAGAAAAAACCTAGCAACATGTTTGTTTTAATTGCAGGTAATCATCAAAGGCGAATTGATCGAATATTACGATGTCAGTGGGTGCTACATTTTGCGACCTGGAAGTTACGCCATTTGGGAAACTATTAAGGATTTCATTGATAAGAGGATAAAGAAGCTTGGAGTGAAGAATTGTTACTTCCCCATTTTCGTGAGTCGCGGCGCTCTCGAAAGGGAAAAAGAGCACATCGCAGATTTCGCCCCTGAAGTAGCTTGGGTTACGAAAAGTGGAGAGTCCGAGTTAGCAGAACCAATCGCCATAAGGCCAACTTCGGAAACCGTCATGTATCCTGCATACGCAAAATGGCTGAAATCTCATCGAGATTTGCCACTGAAACTCAATCAATGGAATAATGTTGTGGTAGGAATTACAGTATTTCAAACTGTAAAAAACATTTTTTTTAACTTGTGTTTTTTATTCAAGAAAAAACAACTTTCAATAACAATTCAATAATTCTGAAAAATAAAATGTTCTTTTCGGAATTTTCAACTCCAGAATTCCAATTTGGAACGTTTAAATTGGAAATTTCAATCAAAAACTTAGAAACCCTGACAAAGGTCGCAGTTAGGACAAAACTTTCAAAGGTCGCAGTTGGGTTGTAGATTTTTTAAAGATAAAAATAGGTTTTCGCAGCAATTATGCGTGAAAAATAACGTACAATATTGATAGTTTTGAAGAATTTGATAGTTTTTTTAAAATCAAATATCACTTGAAATTATATAAAATGATTAAAAACAGTGACTAATAGCACAAAAAAGTCGCAAATACTGTTTTTTATACTTGAAAAATTTGCAACAGAACGACAACCTTTGAAGGTTGTCGTTGGGTTGCATCCACTTTGTCAGGAAAATGATGTTTTCAATATGCTGATATCAACGTCATTTTTACTTTCAGAGGTGGGAATTCAAACATCCCCAACCATTTTTGAGAACGCGCGAGTTCCTCTGGCAAGAAGGCCACACGGCTTTTGCCAGCAAATCAGAGGCTGACGAAGAAGTGCTCGTGATTTTGGACATCTACGCTAAAGTTTACGAAGAACTTCTCGCGATTCCCGTTGTCAGAGGGCGCAAAACTGAAAAGGAAAAATTCGCCGGTGGAGATTATACGACCACGGTGGAAGCGTTCGTTTCGGCGAGCGGCAGAGGCATTCAGGGCGCCACTAGTCATCACTTGGGGCAAAACTTCTCGAAAATGTTTGACATCCAGGTCGAGGGCGCCGAAGAAGGCAGTGAGAAAATCTTCGTCTACCAAAACTCGTGGGGTTTAACAACTCGGACAATTGGCGTCATGATCATGGTAAGAAAATGATTCACAGATCACAAACACCGAAACATTTGTGAATCATTGTACAATCATGTTTTTAGTTTTTGTGATTGTTCAGTGATTGATGATTGACGATTTGAATTATTTTTCAGGTGCATAGCGATGACAAAGGCTTGGTCGTGCCACCAAGAGTAGCTCCCATCCAAATAATCATCGTCCCATGCGGCATTACGGCGTCGACGACGGCAGAACAAAGAAAAAAATTGTTGTCCGAGTGTTTGAAACTCGAAAATGAGTTGATGAGCGAGGGCGAATTGAGGGTTGAGGGCGATTACAGAGATAACTACAGTCCTGGATGGAAGTTTAATCACTGGGAATTGAAAGGTGTTCCCGTGAGGTTGGAGTTGGGTCCGAAAGATTTGGAAAAGAAACAAATTACTCTTGTGAGAAGAGACAATGGAGAAAGAGTATCGGCCAGTAGGAATGATGCGTACAAATTCATTTGCCAGCTGCTCGAAACTATTCAATCGAGCATGTTCCACAAGTAATTACTTTTTGAAAATTCAGCATAATTTTCGATGAAGTCAATCATTCATTATGATTGGAAAATATGTAAAACATAAAAAATGTGTCATAGATTATTTTTTGGTGACCGTCTGTAGAATAGGGTATTGTAGATAGATATTAGAATTTATTTTCAAAGTTATTAAATGATTAAAGTTCGAAAACCATGGGTAAAATGATGATTCCTTGGAAGTATTAATGATATGAGTACTTTTTTTCAGAGCCAAACATGAACTGAATGAACACGTGAAGCAGACAAATGATTGGAACGAGTTTTGCAGTTTCTTGGATAAGAAAAATTTGATGCTGGCTCCATTCTGTGGACAGATTTCGTGCGAAGATAATATCAAAACTGATAGTGCAAGGTACTTTTTAAGATCATTATTGTGGTGTATAGCTAATTTAGGAATTAGTGAGAAGGTACCCGAAGTTGGAAAAAATGAATGTTTTTTTCGATGAATTCGATGTTTTTAGAATTGTGGACGTTTGTGTTGAATGTTGCAGAATCGGTTTAATGTGTGTGTATATTTATTTTTATAGAGACGACCCGGACGATCCTACTGCGCCATCAATGGGAGCTAAAAGTCTGTGCATACCGTTCGAACAACCTGAAGGAGTTGAAGTACAGAAATTAAAATGTGTTCATAAAAAATGCCAGAACAAAGCTGTTAAATACACTCTCTTTGGCCGGAGTTACTAGATTTCATTGAAGAAAGTCAAATACTGTTCGACTTTCAGTATTTTACACTGTATTTGCAAGTTTTTCATGAATAAATAATGTTTAGGAGAGAAAAATGTTGTATGGGTGTATTTTATTGAAAAAATACAAACACGTTGAAACTGAACATTTTCATGTACAAATTAAATATTTTTGAAAGATGCACAAATTCGAACGTTTTTCTTTAAATTGAAAAACTCTGAAATCGACTGAAATTTGAAAGTGCCCACATCAAGAAAAAATTCGCCATTACATTGACAGAGAAATTAGTAAACATTCCTAATTTTTAAAAGCAATCCACGCGAAATTCGAAAATTCAGCAAGTAAAAAAAATTGAAAAATCCAAAAAGTTGAAAATTTTAAGTCTAGAATTTTTATTGAGAATGCTAGATACGAAAATTTTGAACTGCAAATTCCATTAAAAAGTTTGAAAATTTAATATATTAAAAACTAAAAATTATTATTCAAAGATTTGGTAATTTAATGATTAAAATTTAATGCATGCTGAAGTATTCAAAAATTATTGTGCGGAAATTAGAAAGTGTGAAATTCAAACGCGCTTCGAACCATTTTCTGTGGCGCCATGTAGGTCAGAATTTCTAAACATGGCTTCCTGATCTCGTCGTGCGCAGTTGTGCGCGGTGGTGCGTTCCCACTGATCTGTATAATACACTGGATAGCTGATCCCATTCCCCCACCACTCGTTTTTTGACCCCAATTAAACCGCGCCATTTGTAGGTATTGGGACAGGACATGCGTGCTAAAGCAGCGCGACATTTAAATTTACACGGGGTAAATGGCT
>JAPYZK010000823.1:0-30551 GCA_030522785.1 Platygaster equestris | reverse complement strand
CCTAACGCCCTCTAACGAATTTGAACAAAAGTTTACCACGATTGGTAAAATTCGATTTTTCGAGTTTTGTCCAACAATTTTGGATTTCAGCCCACTGTGAGGCGGCCCATTCATACCACTCAAGCACGCCGCACATGGACACTTGCAACCGCTAGCGCCATTACCGATGTTTGCCGCTACCGCTATTATATATATATAAGTAAGGTTCTTCCAGATTCAAACAGAGAAAATTTTTTTCTGTCACAACTCCTAAGGGAAGGAATTATGAAGGTTTTAGAAACATTCAGTAATCCAAATTAGAAATTAAGAAGACTCATAAGATGTATAAGTTATTTCAATAACATCGTTTTATAAATAAGGATTAGAAATTTAGTGCGTAAAACCAGTACTCGATAGAAATACAAGTTTTAATTGAGATTGCAAATTCGTCACTATCATTGTCAAAAATTTTGATAAAAACGACGAAAAGAGCAGGAAAAGTCAAAATGGATGTAACGTGGGTATAAAGTTTTGAAAAAGGGTTAAAACTAACAAAAATAGAAAAAAGGGGTATTAACAAAGGGTTAAAAGTCATCTAAAATTGATGAAGAATTTTAAAAAGGGTTAAAAATAACAATAGGGGATCGAAAGTTATCAAAAGGGTCAAAAAATTATCTACAAGGGATAAAAAGTTTTGGAAAGGGTTGTAAATCATCTAAAAAGGATAAAAAATTTTGGAAAGGGATTGAAGAAATCATCTAAAAAGGATGAAAAGTTTTGAAAAAGGGTTAAAGAAAACAAAAGAAAAAAAAGGGTTAAAAATCATCTAAAAGGGAGGAAAAATTTTGAAAAAGGATTGAAAATTATCTATTTTAAAAAGAATAAAAAGTTTGAAAAAGGGTTAAAAAGAAGGGATAAAAGGTTTTGAAAAGAGTCAAAAGGAAACTATAAGGGAAACTAAGACTCGAAAAAATGCCTAAAATATAATTGGGAGGACGTAAGAAATTTCAGGAGGTACTGAAAAGAATAAGCATTCGGCAATCGAAAAAAAAAAAAAAAACCAGGAAAAGGAGTGTCAGCTACAGGAAAGCTGATAGGAATTAATGAATTGCGATAAGAATTGGAAATCATTTAAAAATTGTAGGTGAATATGATAAGGGAATAAGAAACAATCTTAGGAGAATATACGCCCTTTTTTCTGAATAAACCCGACTCCGACAACATCAAGGTATCTCAAATCTCAATAAAAACCAAAATTAGATCGCGAAATTATGTTTATATTTTAAGTTATCAGTACAAAGTTATCACCTCCTTCAACACTACCACACTTAAATTCTCTAAAACCACCTCACACTCATCCTCGGAATGAACATCCTGAGGAGGTCGCAGGGCAGAGGTATCACCCATGGAGGTAGAGGCAATACCCCTGTCCAGGGGATTTTCCGGACACGCTGGAGAGAAGTCATCTTGGGACGCCGGCGAAGAAATCCCCGAAGAGGACAAAGGGGATACAAGCCTAGAGATCCTCATTACGTACGGGTCAGGCTAAGGGGACCCCCTTTCGGACGCACTAGAAAACCCTGGAAGACTCCCTTTTTTCATTCCCGTGTCAGACGACGACGGCGATTCGTCCTCCAACGACCATTCACCCTCCGACAACGGTTCACCCTCCGAAGATGATCCGCTATCCGACTGGCCCTTACTCATCCTTTCCTCCTGGGGATCCACCATTGGTTCGACTAAAAACACGTCGAAAAAAAAAATTATTCTAAAAAATTATAAGATACATTCAAAATCATTGAAAATCATTTGAAATTTCTTTTTCATTAAAAGTCATTCAAGTTTTCCAAGAAATATTCTTAAGAATCATAAAATACATTTAAAATCATCAAAGATCATTTGAAATATTTTAGAAATCATTCAAAATTTCTTCTGTCTTAAAAGTCATTTTAGTCATTCCAGAAATATTTATAAAATTCATGAAATACATTCAAAATGCGCATTTTCAAAACCATAACGCCAATACTGTCCTTGACACATAGGTTCAATATCAGTCGTTGTCGGAGTTTTCATTAACGACCGGCCATCTCTCGGAAAAACTGATGTTGTGTGTCGATTTAAAATGCGCAGTAGATCATTTTTGGCCTCCCGAGACATTGAGAAGATCTTCATCCACTTAGCGATGTCATCAACGAAATCAAGGTCAACGAGGCCACGATCTTCAGATTCAGTGTCTTCGTATGAACTGGTGCACGGGCGACCGAGGCAATGAATGCTGCTGCCGATAGTGCTTTCTGTATTCTCGATTTCAAGCTCTGCAACTTTCATGTCCGATACTGATTAAATACATAAACGTAATTAGTATATTTCAGCTATAGATAAGTACACAAAAGTCACGATAGTATCGTGAGAATGACAAAAATTCGCTTTCCCGCAGAAAATTCCAATTAGTTTCAAATAATTTTTCTGCAGATTTCAGTCTGAAACACCTCAAATTATAAATTCTTTCAAATTTGACGATTTTCACTATGTAAAAATCTGATTTCATTTTTTATATTTTAAATATTTTTATATTTTCATTTGTATTTTTTATGAAACAAACAATTCACGTAACGTCAGTTTGATAACAATATTATTGATAACGATGGATTAATAGTTGAACGGGAGGCTCTTTCTCAAAAGAGCGTAATATAGACTACTGGCCTGAGGAAAAAAATGTTTCATCGGGCATATCCACGCTGAAAACTCTCTTTGTTGGTGCGTATGAAAATCTTTTCCATTAAGTAGAAATAAATATAAATATGCTCCGTCAAAATGTGTAATTAAAAAGTAACACGGTCACTTAGAGCCAAACTTTTTTTATGCAAAAGAGTCATTTTAACGAATAAATCGAGCTTTAAAGCTTGATTGATTTTTAAAAATGACCCTTTTGAATCGAAAAATTTAGCCCTGAGTGACCGTGTTACTTTTTAAATTTTTTTTATTGTTTCATCCGCTCATTACTTGCTTACTAATTTATTTCAATAGATTGCACTAAAATAATCATCACGGAAATTTACAAACTTAAAGTCACGATGGACAACTACGGGAAACGGATACAAAATCTGAAATTGGTGATAAAAAATCTGCTGAAAACTGTAGACAAAAACATAACAAATGAAGAAATCGAAGACAAATTGCCACTGCAAAACATGACGGATTTTGACGAATTCGACGAAAAGTTTAAAAATACGGTATTCATGCAAAATACAGTGTCTTTTTTTTTTATAATCAATGCAACAGATTTCACAAATACAATTTTTATAGTTTTCTATCCTTGATTTTAAATTCGATAATATTAGAAACGATAAGATTTGATGTTTTTTTGGCTCCAAACTACAAATTCGATCATTTCGAATTCTAAATTACAAATTAGTGAATTACAATTTGAAATTTGATTTTGAATTGTTGAATTGAAAAGTAGTTTCCAACTGCCAATTCGATCACTTCAGATTGTAAACTGCAAACTTGCGATTTACAATTGGAAATTTTGAAATTTTAAATTATGACATAATCATTGAATTGATAAATCATTTTCCATGTATTATAAAATTGTGAATTTATAAACTTTCATTGTTAATTTCATAATGTCGTGAAAGAGGTTGATTATTTTCCAGTTTTAAATCGCGAATTTCATAATTTTGAGTCCTAAATTGCAAATTTGCGGTCTACAATTGAAAATTGCATTATTTGACATAATATTTTATTTTTTTAATTGGTCAATTGCCCAACAGTTACCAGAAGGCGACGTTTTTGCGATGGAATCTCGTCGTCTTTCGCTGGCTAAGTCTATGATTAAAACCAAAACCTTATCTTTCGGGCTACTTACATGAAAACCATTGGCGGTAGCGACAGCCACGAAATGATTCATGATATTATGAAGCGTTTCATTCCGAACAATTTGGCTCTCCCATTCAATGTGATGGGGAAAACAAAAAACTAAAAAATGATGGCACCGAGGGAGTCGACATGCAGTCAAATTGGCCCCTTGAAGAAACGCAGATTCTGAAGTGCATGTTCCATATGTGAAAATTTCCTATTTTTATAAAACAATAATTTTGAACAGTATTTTTGAACAGAAATGTATTATTCAAGGTTTTTCTTTCAATTTATGTATTTATTAACTTTTTCTAGTATTTCTCCATTTTTCAACATTTTTTAAATGTCTGAACGCTTCTAAAATATTTGAACTCCTCCAAAAAATGAAAATCTTTCGAAAATCATTATTTGTTCGGATGTTGATAGATCTAAAAATTTTATAATGAATTCAAAGTATCTTACCACTACGAAAAGTTTCTAAAAATAGTAAACTTTGTTAGAAAGTTAGTCACTCGGAGCCTCGGAGCCCATAGGCTCTTAGTGACCAGCATCCTAACAAATTAACTTTAACAGAGCATGAACATAACCTTACTCAGTAAACTTTGTCAAAAGGAAACTTTGTAGTTACCGAATTTTGTCGTCAGTCAGGTATCATATAAATTGTATTCCTTGAAGTTTTTCATAATTCACTCATATTGTGTCATGCAGGAGCAGCTTGTCTACGACATCCAGCTGTTGACGAAAGCGCTCTCAAATCGGAAACTGTCGGGCCCTGGCTATCAGGAGCCTCATAGCGAATAAAAAGGGAAACGTAAGAACATTATTTATAAATAAATTGTTTTTTACTAAAACCAAAAAATGAATTACTATATTATTTTCAGCGAGAAACAACAGAAAAAAGTTACTGCCAGCGCCGAAAGAGAAAACACTCAATTTGATGAGGAAAGCGACTAAAAAATTGTTTTTCTCATTGCATCGCAATATTTTTCAAGTACTTCAATTGATCTCAATTTTGGTTGTGCAACTCGATAATACGTTACATTCAAGGTATGAATTATGTATGTATGAACATGTATAGATGTATTTATATACTAATATACATTTATATGTACAGGAATCAGAACGTATGTGTCTTTTTTCCTTTTCTTTGAGTTTGTTGCAAATGAAAATGCAGCTTCATAATAATGATTACAGAAAGCTTACATGAGATTTATCACTGTAATCATACTTTTGGAAGGTTCTCGACGTAACGTAACTGCAAAATAGCTGAAAGATTTCGGTAACGTTTCTTGAAGCCTTCCATTTGCTGTCAGTAGACCTTTTTTCGAAGCTTTCGGTAATCTTTCATTGGCAACCTTACCATGGTGCGGACATTTAATGCTTACAGAAAGGTTACTGAAAGTTTGTCGGTAAGCTCTCTGAAAGGAGGAAAGGTTTCACGTGAAACCTTAATGAAAGCTACTAGAAACCTTCGGTGCCGACTGGGTACAGTTACTTCTGCTTGCATACAGGCAATAAGAAAAATTAAAATTCAAAAGGATAACGCTCTTACAATTTTTTAATTTTACAAAAGATGTAATAATTTGTACGAACCCAAAATAAATTGCGCATATTCGTCTATTATGATTATTATCATGCCAAACCAGATACGTCGGGGATGATACCTGTCACTTCATCCTGAAAACAATAAATAAATATTTTACAAAGTATACGCTGCACACGTTATATCAGGGAAATGATAATGAGGTTAAAAAAGGGAAAACTTATCTGACTGCATCTGCAGTTACAGACAGCCATGACTGTCGGGAAATCGGAAACAATCGGAATGAATTCATTTTGTTGCTGACAATGAACCCCAATGAACCCTGAATCTGACACAGACTGATACACAGGGCTCGTCGGCTCCCGTGTTGAATGTACTATAGGCTAAAAAGCAGCGCCGCCAAAGTCCCTTTTGAGAAATGTGGAACTAAGGCGCTCGAACCCTTTGAACTAATAGCCAATGACGATCAAACTTGGTTTCACGCGCGTAAATGCGCGTAGATTCAAACATCAGCGTAAATGCGCGTAGATTCAAACATCAAATTGCATGCATCAAATACAGTACGACTGTATCGATCAGTATCGATAGGTATTGATAATTTTTGACAAGTGAAAACTTGTGTATACAATGTTTGACAATGTTACGGTCAATTCATGATATTGATTATACTGAATTATACTAGGTCATCATACGTGTCAGTGAAATTTGGTTATTGCAGACAATTGCAGATTTACGATGGGGATTTGGATACTGAAAACAATACGTGCAAAAACAGTACGATGACAAATGTGACGCAAAAAACAATGATGCGACTTATGAACTGTGACAGTCAAATTGTTGTAAATAATGTAGACGTGAATAACAACAAGACAATTTAGAACATTGAAAAAAGGAAATATTAGCAACCAAAGAAGTGATGAGAAAAACCTTCGAAAGAAAAAAAAATTCCAAATCCCAAGTTCAGACAAACTTGGTAAATCCAAAATGGGAAATGTCATAGTAATGTTCAATTTAAACTTTAAAACACCTTAATTTGAGAATATTAGAAAAATTTAAAATAAGATTCAATTTGACATCTTCGAAAAATTGGAAAGTATGTGAAATTATATATTGACGAAATTTTCAAACAGGAAACTGTCGAAAAATTTATGAATTTTTTAATTTTTATGAAAATTGAATTTTTAATAATATTTTACTTACCAAAAACCAAATTAAAGAAGAATATTAATTGTAACATGAACAAATGGTTGCTATACTTGACAATCAAGCGGCCAAATTTGACGACTCCCAGAAATAGCAAGATTTGGTAAGTACGAACTTGAACAAATATCACAATACATCAAACTTTAAACAAAATTAATAATTTGAAAATCAATAAACAATTACACAATTGAAAAAAAAAACCGGAAAAACCTTTCAAATTAAAAAGAATGAAAATGATAAATCTATACCTTTTCGATATTATTAAATCGAGGCAAATTTGGAAACTTCAATATGAACAGACATCACAACGATGTGGGGTGAAAAATAATGTGTACATTCAAAATTGGATTCCTAAACTACTGAATCGAAATAAGGGATCCAAAAATTGTAAGACATTTGGGTAATCCGCAATGGTGCTTTATTTGAAAACTTCAACAACTAATAATGGTTTTGATATCTTTTTCTGACGAGAACATGAAAAAATATTAAAAAACATACCTATTCAAAAACTCATCAATTTTTCAATCAACAAAATCTGTAAATCCAAATTAAACATTTTTTTAACTATGCAATAAAAAAAATTCCTTACGTCTACATTAAAAAATGGTCGATACTAAAAAATTGAGGCAAATTCTAAAACTTGAATATTTATAGGCATTACGCAAAATATTGTGAAAACTGAGAATGAATATATTATGACTGGTGCGAATAAAGTAATGGCTTACTAATTTTTTTGTTTGCTTGTTTTAATCATTAAATACTATCCATGCAGCAGCGGATATAGCATTCAATCTTGGGGGATGAGGGGCTTTGATTTGTCAACTACATTTTTGCATATGTGAATGACGATCACTTACTGGTACTGTATGACAAAGTCTTTATTTACAGTGTTCACATTTTAGAGTTATAGAGTTCTTGTCTGTTGAAATTTTTTACTTAACTGCTACAATCAATTGAATACATGAATGAACAAATTTTCATCCGTATAATGTGTAACATACTATTATATTATTTTTTTGCCGTTTTCCTTTTATAATTTCTCATTTGAATATTCTCATCCAGAAATTACAGTTTTTGAATGTCATAACTAATTTTTAGTCCTACTATAATAATAGTAAAAAATTCCGAAAATAGACAACCCGAGCGGGTTGCGAGCGACGTTTCTTCGTCCCTTTTTTCGGGGCGGAGGATGAGTTCTCAAACAAATCCAACTTTTTTATTTATCAAAAAAATTGTTGCAATTTTTCGAGGTACTCAGAATATTCGAAATTTTCGAACAATTTTGAACTCAAAAAATTTCAAAAAAATTTTAAATTTATGTTATTTTCTGAGAAATAAAAATTCATGAATGTTTACTGAAATTTACAATATTGAAATGTTTCGAAAAACTTGATATTTTTACATTCAGAAAAGGGCAAAAAATTTCACAAATTTTTGAAAAACTTGAAGACTTCCAAGCTGAAAAACACTTGCATTTTGAAAAAAGACTTAACTTCCTTAAATTTTTCACGGAACAAAAAACTTTCCTGTTTCTGTAAAACACATCGAATTGTCGCAATTGTCAAAATTACTCGAACAAGTCCAATTTTTTGATGTTCTAAAAAATTTTGAACTCTGTACATCTTGTGAAAACATAAATTTTTGGAATTTTCCGAGGTGCTCTACGTATACAAAATTTTCTAACAATTTTGAACTTAAAAAAGTCGACTTACATTTAAAATTCTGTTTAATTTTCTGAGGACTGAAAAATTTTGGAAATTTTTAAAAATGAAACTTTGAATTATTTCGAAAAATTCGACATTTTTAAACTTTAAAAAGGGCACAAAATGTCCCACATTTCTAGAAAACTTGAAAATTTTCAAACTATCGTAAAAAAAAAGTTTTCTACAAAAACCAGACTTTTCTAAATTCTTTGAAAAACAAAACAATTTTCTGTTTTTGTAGAGAACATCCAACTGTCGCGATGAATAAAAATTTCAATTCCCGATTGTTCCAGAGAACAATTTCCAATATTTACATTAAACTAGAAATGTACAATTTTTTCCAAAAAAATCAAAATATTTAAAATTGCAGACAATTTTAAAATGAGCATATCAGTTGTTGAACTACGAATTTCGGGATTTCGAAAAAATCGGAATCTTTCCATTAAAAAATCAATCAGAATGCACAGATGTTTGTACAATATTTTAGTATTTCTAAATTGAATAATTTAATGAATTCTATATTTTCACATTCGTTGATTCAATATTTCTGAATTGAATCGAATATTTTTTAATGTTGGAAAAAAAAAACTAACATGTTTAAATTCGTAGATAACGCGAAATTTTCCAATTCCGAAAACAACGTTTAATTTCAAAACTGTACGATGAAATTGATTCTTCTGATTTTCCCAGATCAATTTTTGGCAATGTAATGCTTTTTTATGCGAGAAAAACACATTTTATTGCTGGAATTTGAATGATAGTAATGAAAAACAAATTTCATCATAAAAATTACTATTAACCTATTGACAATCCATTCCATCGGTTTCTAAATTTTATAAGGAATTCAGAATCAAAAAATTTCAATAGCTAATGTATTGCACGAACGATTACAAATTAAAATCATCGAAAATAGTACACACATACAGACAAATACATTGAAATTGTACTGAATTAAAATTCAATTGATTTTGTCAAACAAACGCTCAGAATTAAAATTTCTTATTATACAATTTGTTAAGTAGCATCAACATCGCCTTTTCGAGACGTTTTGGCGTTAAATTATCGTCGCTTCTAGCTGTTATTATCCTATCAGCGTAACATTGTTGAATGACTTTCTGCAGTTGAGTGTATTGGACAGTGATTTTCTTTATGTCGTTCAGCGAGGCCTTAAATATGAAAACTTGCCAGTATTACATGATATTTATTTCGGAAATATCTCTAAAGTCGACAAAATTCATGTGACATAATGAAATGGAAAGTCATATAGAAAAATTCTAAATTCATTGGCAGCGAATATTCTTTTTCGCTTGAATGTGGATCAAACGTTTTAAACAGATTTGTCAGGAAATGTTCTTCAGAAAATGAATGTCGCTTTGAATACTCCTTTCGCAGTGAAACGTGTCCACGTACATATCCAGCGTTAGACATCCCTTGAGCTGCGGCCCACGTATCTGAGAAAGTTCGACTTACAAGATCGACATCGACGATACAGAATAGAGACAATAGATATCTTTGTATCAAGGACTTAAGGCGTGGCTTTTCGCCCCTCAGCTGCGCCTCGGGACGAGATTTGGCTTCACACATAGTCAAAGGCCGAAAAGCACGTCGTAGGTCTGGGGTGCGAACAATATTTTTTGCAAAACACTCACTGAATATAGGCTTTCAGCTGTGACATTCTCAGACATATCGAAGATTTCGATTTACCGAATGTAGAATTTTCGATTTATGTTCAAGAATTTTGATGTTTTCTAAGTAATTGAATCATGTAATCTTTGTAGGTTCGAATTTTTGGTAGTTTTTATGAGTTTCTAAGTTTTAATGCTTGGAAATGTTGGAATTTTTCCGAAGTTTAAGAATTTTTCAAAGATTCTGAAATTTTAAATGTGAAATTATGAGACCATAATTTTCAACAGTTGTGAACGTTAAGATTTGTTTTATGAAGTTTTAAATTCCCGAGTTTCAAAATGTGGAAGTTCTGGAGAAATTTGAATTTTTTCAAGCGTCGCCATTTTGATGTTGCGACGGATTCCAAAGAATTTAAGAGTTTTTATAAATTTTTAAGTAATTTCCTTCGGAATTTTTATATTTTTTGAAATAAAATTTGAAGTTTCACCGCAAGTCGGGTACCTCGCCTGAAACAGTGAGGGTCCATATTCCAGCACAGTAAAATACAGTGAAATAAGACCGTGGACCTGAGGGCATTGAAGTATGCGTCAGTGTGTAAGCAGTGTTGATTAGAGTGACTTGTAATACCTTATGACCTGATGACTTTATCGTAAAACGGCAGAATATGTTCATCACTGAAAATATGAAGGGGAGGCACCTGTTCGTGTGTAGAATTGACGCTGCCTCGACTTCTACATACTCGAGTTGCAAAATGAGACTATCCAATTTAGCGCAGTTCTTACGAGTGATCCGATATTACAAACACAT
Source organism: Platygaster equestris (assembly GCA_030522785.1). Taxonomy (NCBI): domain Eukaryota; kingdom Metazoa; phylum Arthropoda; class Insecta; order Hymenoptera; family Platygastridae; genus Platygaster; species Platygaster equestris. Next base: position 19,832 of record JAPYZK010000823.1, on the reverse strand, counting down.
CAAGTGGGAAGTGGGATTAAGAGTCAAACTTAAATTTATATTACTTACAAAAATTTACACATAAGTCTAATATGTTTTTATGTACGAAAATATTTACAAATGTCGACGATTCTACTATTTCCTGAATTTATACGAATGTTCACTGTTTTACTATTCACGAAAGTATTTCAAAATGTCGAGGATTCGACTATTTACAGAAATAGATACAAATGTTATCTGTACCAGAAATGTCAATTTGATCAAGTTAAATGCCGTATTTTCATATAAACTATAAAATCAGAAACAAGAGCTCAACTTGAAAAATTTTACTACTTACAGAAATATATACAAATTTTTACTTCTCTACTACACAGTTCGACACAAAAAATGGGCTGAGAAAATTTCTGCAAAAACGGGTTCCTTTGGTCACCAATGAACGATTCCCAAGAGGGTTTTGGAAGTTTACATTTTTTTTCAGTTATCAACAACAATAAATAAAAACGTTGAAATCAAATGTATACATCTGATTTTGATAATTCAAAATGTTATTAAGACGTATTGACAAGAGAAATTGATGTCCGGCTTTTTACCGCGAAAAAATCGTCATTACGATGAGTGAATTCGAGCTAAAATTAATACGGGATCATTTCCGGGAAGGTTTTGTTGGCTTTCCTCGCGGGAAGACTACTTCGAACACAGGTCGAAGGTGTCCAAAGTAGACTCCCCGCAGGGAAAGTAAACAGACCTTTCCCAGTAATAGTCTCGCATTAATTATGGCCTAAATTCACTTATCGAAATAATGATTTTTTCACGGAAAAAATTGTGTACATCATTTTCTCTCATCGAAAACATCCAAATAAAATTTTGAATTTTTAAAATCAGATGCATACATCCAATTTTAACGTTTTTATTCAATATTGTTAATGACTTAAAAAAAAGTTGTAAACTTTTAAAACTCTCTTAGGAACCGTTTATTAGTGACCAAAGGAGCACGTTTTCGCAGAAATATCCCCAGCCCCACTCTGACGGTCTAATTTTGTCGAACTGTGCTAATTACCAAAATATATAAAAACGTCAGCTGTTCAAGAAATAATCAGTCTAAGATGTTGATATTCCCATTCTTAATAAATAGACGTAAGAACTTGGTCTAAAAACATGACCAATTTTGCTATTTTTGAACATACTTACAGATACTATATAAAGAAGGTTTCAAAACAATTCAGTGGAAACAATTTGTCAATAACACTCAAGGGTTGTCGCCTCCGTTCCTTTAAGAGACACCGACACCGACTAGCTTTTCCTACAAAAGAAATTCGCATCTCAACACCCAAAACTTCAAATAAATAATATTAACAGTACAACACCGCAGTCAGAGAGCCCATGTCGGTCAGTTTTCGCATTTCTAACGCGCGCACTTCGATGACTTCGGGATCATCGGCGTGAAACCACGTTCCGTTGTGTTTGACAAGAGCAGAATAATGACCCACGTCTGCTGCGTACCAAAGTCTGAAATAACACCGTGCAATTTCATCGACATTGGTACCGCCGACGTTGAAAAAATTAATGTGTCATTCGAAGTCACAGTGTCGTTGCATTTTGTTTGCATTCGTCTCTCCGGGTCCCAGGACACTCGCGAAACCCCAACGATGAGAAAAGGAGTTTTTTTGTCAAACACGACAGGATCGTGGTTTCCGCGGGCCCATCGTGAAGGTAGACCAAACTGATTTTCAAATGCATGGTCCACCCCAAATTGTACGCTTTTGGCAGTCATGGCACTGATCAAAATAACCGGCACGCTCAAATCGTTGATGCAAGGTACGTTGCATTTCGGACGTCTAACAGCCTTTGGCGTCGGTATATGGTTCGGAATTTCTGCAAAAAGAGCTACGACTGCAGAAGCGAAGAATTCGTACGCATCTTGATGGGCAGGAAGTTGGAAGCCTTGAAGTGTGCCGATCCAAGCACGAAGCGACTCTGGATCGAAGGGTTCTTTGAAGTCGTCCTTCTGAAGTTCCAAAAAAGTTTTTCTTAACATGGAGTGTCAACCTTCCGTGGATCTCGTCTCTCGACTAATCACGGTCGATTTGATCGACGAAATGACGAACAGCAATTGAACCGCAGATAAACCGTAGCTGGTGTTAATCCCGTTCTGTAAAACACGGCGACGGGCAGAAAATCTCTTCGCTCGTGTCGTCGTTTTCGTAACCAATAAAGGTAGAAGATTCATTGGCTTCGAGAGAAAACGTTTTTTCAAGAACGTCGTGGTGCAAGCTTCTGGCATCGGTGGAATATCTGCATGAAACTGAGAATTTAGTTTTCCCCCTTCATTCACAGATCCGCGAGCGGTGGTTGTTCTTGCAGTATCCGGAAAGCATTTTCTTCTTTTGTTCTGTTTGTGACGAGTACCCAAATAAGTCAAAGGCTTAGCAGATGGCTGAACACCAACTACAGCTCTAGTCATCGGCGAAACTTCCGAATTGAGGGTCTTTGTTGACACGGCATCTTCTTCAGTCGCTTGTTACCCGCTTATCTCGTTGCTTCGGCGCTTCCGAGCATTCTCGCGTGCTTCTTCGTGTCTTGTTTCTATAGCGGTATTCTGCTTTCTACAGTAGAAGTATAGGAAAACATCGACAGCGACTCCGATGATAGTGGCATGGAGCACATATTTGTGATTTTCGCATGTTGCCCAAGATGCGTCAAAGTCCTCTAAACCACTTACAATCGTCAGTTTCCGAAGATACGAATTGTAGTACTCAACAGCTGTTTTCGAAAGCCACGACAATCCCAAGTCTTCCATAGCTTTCGAGTACGCTGCAGTCTGCAGGTTTTCGCGACATGTGCTGCAATTTTCAGCGGGTTCCAGCTGCACATTTGGGAACGAACATGCCTCATCACAATTCGTATCTCCGGTCTGAATAGTCGCTGCGTTCGGAAAAAAGGAGCTGCTGCTTTCACCGGTCTTCTTTGAAAACATGGGCAGCAAACTGCGGTGAGCGATCGTTACCGCATTGAATGTACCTCCCAACTGCATATCGTTCTGCACGCGAATTTTCGATGGGTACAGGTTTGACTCAGGGACGGTTACAAGATATTAATACTCTACGTTATACAACTCATAAAGTGTAAGGAGAGATGGTATTTCACCCTGTGACTCACCATTTGGGTCCCTCAAATTGAGGTTGATAGGGTCGCAAACAAGGAGGGCTTTGGTGTTCATAATATACTGATAGGGATTGGGAGAATGATTTTGGCACCCGATACCTTTAATGAGCCCGAAATTTTTCTCAATTATGTCCTGATTCAGGTGACGGCCACTGAACGATTCCAGACCGGAGCGTTAAAACATAAATTGAGAAATCGTTTCAAACGTGTGGATGGTAAGAACGATATCGTAAGGAGTGGGGCTCGATGATCTCACAATATTTCCCTGCTTTGGGACACTGTTCTCAGAGTGCTCTACATGATAAGAAGAAACAAAATTCATGTTATTGGCGATGTGTGTCATGTGACGAAATTTTCGCCACATTTCATCATTCGCGTGTTCAATAGAACCGTTGGGCGCATCGAACCACTCGCAAACTGCGCTGAAAAAAAATAACATGTCTTCTGCCTCACGAGCTGTCACAATGGAAGGTAATTTTTATCCTTCAGCTGTTGAAATGAGCACAGATAATAAGGCATAGGTGAGATTAAAAGACAGCAAATGAGCAAAAATATAAGTCGTAGAGAAATAATACAGTTCCTTCTGCCCGCAGAACTTCCATTTCTCATGCCTGAACCAGCGCAATGGGTGAAGCTCGTTTACAAATGGCGTCAGCAGAAAAATAGAAGCGGATCGAAATTTTGTGATGTCACACGCCTCTAGGCCGCAAAACGGCAGAAGTAGCGTCGCTTTCGTGAACGAGCTTCTTCCTGCGTTTATTCAGCCGGTAAAGCGTCAATTTTCGGTAGAGGAAGGTAGGGGGGTGGGGAGGAAGGGAGTATCCCGAACGTTGAGGCTGAATAATAGTTAGCAAAAAAAAATGAGTGCACACTGTAAAATGATGCGGTTGTACGGAAAGTGACAGGAACATACACAGGATTATGATAAGTAAAGCGGAACATGAAAAAAGTAAATCCATAGATAACGAACGATGTACGATTTTAAAAATGTTACCTTATTGATATGTTTTTCGGAAGTATAGACTGAAAAAATAAACCTCATAACAGTGTAAACGAACTGGAACTATTGAAGATTTATCAAAATTGCACTTGAGTTCTCTTTTCAATATCATTTTCTGCAGAATAAAGAAAACAAAGTTTTTATAAGTAACTTCAATTATCATGTTTGATAGTGATAACGATAACTTAATGAAGATGAATTGTCAAAAGAGCAAATGAGCGATGAAAAATTATGATATACATTGTGAAAACAGCTGAATGAGAAGATTTTGGTTCTACAAAAGAGTGGGAGGTACAATTGATACCCTGTCTTTAACGTAACTGTTTCTGCTGTCAACCTCGTGTTTCGTAATGGATGATAGAAATATATATAAAAATTGGCTTTATACCGATTCTAGCTGCAGTCTTGCGAAGGACACAGACCGTAGCCGGACTAAAGACCTTAGCCGCGTATTTGACGCGCATAAGAGGGCATTCATCATACTCCAAATGCTTAGCAGTGAGAAAGTCGACCTCGAAACGAAAACCATGCGCTTTTTTGTCTTTGTCGACTAATTCTGCAAATTTCCCCCACTTCACTATGCGCGATCTTGTTTCATTGGGCATAGTGATAAGAAGGTGGTGTCGCATCAACATATTGCCCGTGCATTTCTATAAATGCACGTAATCGTACAATCAAGACAGCTTTTGATTTCCAATAATGATTGCGTCGTCTGTAATATTTCATGGATAATCATTAAGTTGAGCAATAAACCCTTCCATCGAAGAGGGCGCACCTTGTTGTCTTCAAAAAAATACGGTGAATCATTTATTATACATTCTCATTCATATAGAAGTTAAGTGTTAAGACAAGATAGCACATGAACCCGTAAAAAAATAGCATGCCTGTTGGGCATGCATGTCACATGCATGCTTAAGGCATACATGTAGCATGCATGTCAGTGAATTTCACACACATCGAAGGGACTGGTTTCACACTTATATATCGTCAATTTAAGCGATAAAACAATGTATCGATGCCATTGCATAATTTCAATCGTAAAATAATTATTTTCTTTCATTTAACCCTCCGGGTATCGAACTCGGCTCGTCTGAGTGACAGCCCGAGTCTCATTGATGCTGGCCAAACACCGATTTAGATAGCATAGCGTAAAATAGTTATATCTCAATAAATATTCTGTTTGCTTTCCGAACATGTAGCTTTTCTGAACTGCCTCATCCAAGTTGCTGTTATGCCACCAGCAATGAGACTTGAGCTGTCGCTTGGACAACCCGATTTCAATCCCGGAGAGTGTGGATTTTTTTTTTATTAAAATCATAAAATGGCATCTATAAATTGTTGCATTACTTCAATCAACAATAAGTGTGAAACAGATCCCTAAGGCATGAGCAAAATTCACTGGCATGCATGCTACATGTGCCTTAAGCATGCATGTGACATGCATGCCAAACATGCATGTTGCGTGCATGCTATTTTTTTACAGAAAACGTTTGAAATATTTGGAAATATTGCTCTGAACACGCGACTGAAAAGTGTTAATTTTTACTTTCGACATTGGGTTCGACAGTTCTTAAGTCCCAGAGTTGAGAATCGCCTCAGGTGTTCGAGGCATTAACGTTGGTAAGGCCCTGATCGCAGACAATACCGACTACAGTAAAGCCGATTTTTTCGAGGCGGAGCACGATCTGCTTAAGTACCCGCTTCAACGTTTCCGCGGAAACAGCCCCGGAACTGAACCCGAATTTTAACGACAATCGGAGACCTTTAACCAACGTCCGCAACATCACGAGCGAAGCATGATTCGCGAACTTTGGGCTCCGCGTCGACGTAGTTCCATTCTCTCCGAAATGTGGACCAAAGTCTTTAACCTTGATAATAAGCCCTAAACGCTTGTCGAAGAAAAGATTCTCGTTTAGCCACATTTTGTCCATAACTAGAACAACAACCCTGTCGATAGGATCCATTGTTCCAGTTTTCTGCTCCAGAGCTGTGTGAATAAATTCGTTAGGGCCGGGATGCAGAGGGAGATCCTGCATGAAAACTCTGGTTGTTGTTTCGCACGGAATGTAAGGGAACCGTTGCCGGAAGACCCTGTATCCCAGTCCAGAGGCCTTGCACAGGACTGCGAACTGCACTTTTACATCCCGGGTGTACCGAAACGCCTGTGAACGGTGTGACTTGAGAAACAATGGGTATAATTCGAGAAATAGCTCTAGCAACTATATATTTGGGGCCACTGTAAAGTATGCTGTTTCATGGACTTTGCATAAAAAGTAAAAATGTACCATGTGGACCGTCTACATGGAATCCACGCGGACAGTCCACGCGGGAATTAGTGTTTGTTACCAAGTAGTAAATCCACGTGTCATTACACATGGATTTCTTTCTAGAATTCCACGTCAACTTCCACACGAAGTTACTCTTAGATATTCCCGCCGGGCCAAAAAAGATTTCGCCTAATTAATCACCAAGGCCGTGAATGAGAGCAATACATGAACAAAAGAATATGTGCGATGGGTCTATAAAACAGTAACAAGAATTCTAATCCAGAAAAAATTACACGTAGATTTTTCGGGGATGATTCGCGTGTAATTACCCGTAGATTTAAGGACACTGCATCAATCATACATACCGAATAATGTTTGACAACGTTTCTAGTAGCTGAATCCAAAAGAAGTTGGTACCCTTTTGGCAGCAAACGTATTCGCTGATACACCGCGTTCGCTTTCTTTGCTTCTAGGAGCTTATCTTGCAACCTCTTGATCGTACGTGCGTCATTGTAACGTTTCGTCGGACAAGAGTTGCCAGTGCACAACAAAGTTTTCAGAATCGGCGTACCTGAAACAGATTCGCCGAAGTTTCGAGGGCTTGCTCGCGGGATGGAGGTTAGCAATTTGTCTATCACAGGTCGTAATTGCAGTCTGACGGTAGCGTCAGAGTTTTGGGAAGAAGTCGATGGACGTAAGATACGCTTGGGAGGAATGCTAGTGCGCACATTTGAAAATTTGTGGCTTATTGGCAGACGAATTAGGGGGGACTGGTAGGAAGTTCGCCTGTTCCTGTTGCGGGAGTGAATTTTTAATTGGCGGTACTGGAGTGTTTTGTTTGGAAATATCGGAAACAGTTCTCTCGTAGGTTGGGAGTCTTTTTGCAGCGAAGTGAGCAATCGAGGGGATATTGGAGGAAATAATACTTGCCGAGGAGGGTTGTTTAAGTGGAATTCTGGAGTGGGGTCTGTGAGGACCTGAATAGGGGAATTGATTTGGTGCGAATTTAGCGGAGAACTCAAGCACCGGTTTAATTCCGACGATAGGGGCAACGCTTCTGGCTCTGGAATACTGCGAGGTGCGATAGGTGAAGATAGTAGGGAAGAACCACTATTCAAAGATTTCAGTGTACTAGTATTGATCCTTGACGAATTGTACGAGCTCACGGACGCTGCCTGAATTGGTAGATGTAGCGTCGGAACCGCATTCGGTTTGAGTCGTTTCCAATTTTTTTGACAATGATAATCTGTTGCCCAAAAATGGCCACCACAAATTTTGAGAGAACAAAACTGTTCTAACGTCAGATATGGAGAAAAAAAAATTTATTTCAAATTATTACAAAATGCAACTACTGTAAAAGATCTGAATTTGATATTTTTAAAACGTTTAAGATATTTTAAAAAGGAGGTTATTTTTTGAAATTGTCGAATACAGTTCATAATTTGCATAATTTTTGAGCGTTTTCAAGGTGTGTCATGATTGAATGTGCGCTCTCCCTCCCTCCAATGGCGCGTGCTCTGCTTGCCATACTCTATATACGCCTGACTGATGTACACAACCCTTTACAAGAGTTGATAATAGCGATGAAAATGTCAAGTCAAGAATCAACAATTCGCGTTTGGGACACTGCAGTATATTAAGAAGCTTCATTAAAACACGTTCGTAACGCATCAAATCAGGAAAAATGACTCTCTGCTCCATTGTTAAGCTTGACAAGTGCCAGTTTTATATGCAAATTGCAGAAAAAGTCATGCATGGAACATGGAGCGAATAATTTTTTAACGCACAGCCTCGCCTTCGCCTCGGCAGTAGAATCTGCCGCGTCGTAAAAGAGTCCATCATGTAACTAGAAGCAGAAATATGCTATTCACGAAGCGGCAGGTGCACCGCAGCCTCGATACTTATTCGCTACGCAAAGTTCGCCATCTTGTGCTGTTTGGCTCCGCAGCTGACTGTGGCGAAGTGGAAAGGAATTACTGTAGTGGAGCTAAATGACGTTTATTTCACTCCAGCGAAGCAAAATGAAATCTATTTAACTCTTCTGCCATTCGCCTTTTGGGAAAGAGCCATTCACATTCCGCTTTTGGAGTGCAAAAGCGCCAATTATCAGCAAACTTCTGGAAATAGTACATCGTGTACCGAGGAGCGTGAAAATGCTATTCTACGACGCGGCAGTTTCGGTGGCCAAAGCGGTGACGAGGCGAAGCCGAGTCGAAGCTCGAGGCCGCAAAGTCAAGTAGCACCCACTCATCGCTGCATATAGTCCTTTTTTTTGAAATTTGCAGATAATAATGATTGGAGCTTGCCATGACGTAGAAGTGGGGTGGAGATGGCTCTTTTCCGAATCGGTGCCCCGCGCACCTGCTATATTTACTATATTTACTTTCTTTACTATGGGAGCTTTGGGTGTAGAACACCCACTGTACCCTAACACTTGATTGAATTCCACGCTTTACTGATTGACGTTGTAGAATAGAGAATATTGAACTTTGAGTTTACGTATTCAAATGAATTGTCAAAATTAGAATCTACAAATTTGTTCTAGAACTCCAAACTTCCGAACTTCCAAAAAAGATTCGAATAATTTAATAAAGCAAACTCAAAGTTCGCGGATGTTTTTGAAATCTAACAATTTTCATATGTTTTCAACTCCACTTGCGCAAATTTTTTAAAATAAGTTAAGAATATAAAATGATAAAAGATTATATATGAGCATATTGAGATTGTACTCAATGCAAATGCAATTTATTTTGTCTACATAACGCTCTCAAGTTGATTAGTTCATGATTTTACATAGTGACTCAAACCACATTAATTTGTTATACTATCATTTATTCGTTTGATTTTTTTTTAATTTTCACTTATTCCATGTACGTATAAAAAATTTCATCAACTTTTGTAGGTTGCTATTGTAATATCTAGAATTTATTCCAATTTTTCGAAATTGAAAATTTAGAGAAATTTTGTACAATAAATTGTTCGATTCACAATAAACAAATAAAATAATGTAAAACGATCACTATTCATATATCATATAGTTATATGAAAGTATATAATAAATGATTATCATGTATACAGTAAAGCCCCTCTTCTTGTCCATTCTCTTCGTCTGTCGCCTGTTCCTATAATGTCCTATTCAATCCTGTTATTAATCTGTGGAAAACAAGAGAGGCTGACAAAGACGGAGAGTGGACAACAAGAGGCGCTACTGTATATAAAATATGTCATATAAATGTATGTATGTTTATTCATATGAAAATATATTATAAATATTGAATGTCTAAAAAAATCTAAATCGATATTCATACATTTTTCATAATATTTCATTTGTCTATATATACAGTTCTTTCACATTGGTTCATTCCATTTCCGAATAACATTTATTCTTTATTCATAAATGTAAATATGGTTATAAATTTTCAATAGTAGATCCTCTACAACGGTTCTACCCCCCCCCCCCACTCCTCGACCATCGAGGTTCCCCCACTCCTACTCTGAGGCCACGCCCATAAATCGATCATGTTCTACCCCCACTCTGAGGCAACGCCCATCAACCAATCACGTTCTACCTCTACTTTGAGACCACGCCCATCACGTGGATCTCTCCTTCACTATATACTCATTATCTTGGCTCTAATTTTCTTCAATAACTTCAGGCTAATTAATATCATAAATAATATTTTCAAAGTTTTAATTGATATTATTTCTACAATTCCGTACTTTACATCATTTTAACTGACTTAAACTTCATCAGTATACTCATCAATTTTGTAATGACCCCAAGGAAGAGTATCAGTAGAGTTGGGAATCAAAAATCTTTTTTTATCATTAGAACTTGATGCTCATTTCTCCTGACGAACTGTTTGGATCTGATAAAGCTTCGACCTAAATAAATAATGCTGACATTTTCCTCTTCTTCTTCTTCAACCTCTCTCACATAGAAATTTTGAATGAGGAGAAGGTTGGCATGAAGTACTTTTTTTGATTCCGTAATGTGAGCAGAAACAACGCTGAGATTTTGTTTCTTCTTTTGTAAAATATATACGTTAACTGATACCGGATTCTGCTTTTCAAATTTTAACACACTTCTCAATGTCACTAGAAATTCGATACCCTCAAAATTAAGTTCATTCTTATATTTGGAGTAATTGGAGAGACGATCAGGGTTTCTATTATTTGGCGCAACTGGGTGAAGAGCTGAGAGAGAAGCCCATTTAAAACATTGATCATCAAAATTCTCCACATTGATGCATGCTTTTTTCTCGGCGATATGTTCCGGTAATTCTATGTAGGAACTACCACGTGTTGGAGTTTATTTGTTGATGTTAATCCTCAAGCTCATAATTCTCCTTAACGACCATCCTGAATCTCGTTCTTGGAACTCTTCAACTTCATTCAAGAGTATTTCTCGAACATTCTTCTCAAACCATAAACTTATGTCAGTACTGAGCAAACTCGATTCATTTTTCGTGTGAAAACTCTTCATTTCAACAACTTTTTCGTCATTTTTAACGATTCCATACTCATTTTCTAGTTAAGTATAAACTTTGAGCGCCTTTTCAGTCCTAAGCAAATCTTCTATTTTGGTTGAAAAAAGAACTTTTACATCACTCAAAAAATTATTAATTTCCAAAAATCCATTTTTATTGATTATTCCAGTCCTCAATCGTTGTTGTAAGGCGGAATCAAGATCTTTCTCAATTATTGCTGACGTTTGTTACACTTTACTTCCACTTCCAATGATTTATAACTTATTCAATACACTATTGTAAGTTAGCAAATGTCGTTCAAGAGTTTGAATCAAGAGTTTTTCACCAGGGGGCGCCTTGGTAAAAGATTTGGATATTTTGATAATTTGAAATTCCGTAGAACTAGAAAGTAGAACCATTTGACGTTGCACAATTTTTCGAACATCGGACAACATCTTGCTGGACTTATGTGGATGGTGTCGATGTTAGCTCCAAAGAAGCAAGAGTGGCAACGCGGAACTTATAGTGTGAAAATATATGACGTCATCATCCATACCGTGAGAAGTTTGAAAAGAATCGGGTCAGTAGTGAAGGGGAGAGTCATATGACTTTATAGGCGCTGGGAAGTAGATTAACCTCGAAAGGAGGGAGAAAGAATTATGTTCATAGTGGAGGTGGAGTCGCATTACGTCATAGGCGCTGGGAAGTAGGTCAAGTTAGAGAGAGATAAAAAATACTATTGTGTTCGGACAGGTCTTTATTATTGATCAATGATTTTTTTTTCACATCAGAACTTATGATTAGTTAGCAGTTTATGATAATTTTTTTTCAACAAAAATTTGCTTTTAAGCTACACGAAATAGATTTTCGACATATTGGACATTTAATTAATTTCATTGCGCAATTTCCGAAGGAAACAATATGGCCGTATGAAATAGTCATCATACACATTTTTGCAATGAAACATATTTTACATAGGAGTATATCATCAACTTCATTTTATTTTGTAGAAACGCCGCATACATCTTGACCTTCAGGCGGACAGCAAGTACATATTCCAGAGTTCATTCGTGAAGGAGAAGTCGCATCATCATCACAGCTAACTGAGACATTTCCACAGGGACAACCTCGAATGAACCTATTGTCCATATATGAGACCACTCCAAATGATCCAGTCTAGGATCATCATTTTCATGCCAATTGTGAGTTTGATACCACACTCGAAACATTGAAGAATATCTCGTACTCCTGTATAAAAAATCCTGCTTCTGCAGCAGCTTCACGACTAAAAAAAATTATTGGCCACCTTTCTAAAGATCTCAACCGATTGACTTCGAATCTGAAAAATTCATGCAAAAAACTATCCATGTTTATAGTTTGAGAAAGATTGAGATACTACTGCAGAACTGGAATATTTATAACATGACCCCCACTCCTTAAAAATTGGGAATATTGAAATATTGTTTTCAATAATGATAATATAAAATTGGAAACAACAATGATAATTGAAAAATGATAAAAATAATAACTCCCATGATTTTATGGAACACTCATAAAGATCATAATTTTTCCATAAATTTTTTTCAATGTAATTTGTCATTTTCATGCAGTGATTCTAAAAATATTACATGAAACATTTTTCATGAAAATTCGAGATTCATGACAAAAGAAAAAAAATTCTGAAATCGATAAGAATGAATTCTTCCTCATTCGCATTCATTGAATAATATTCAAAATTAATATTCCCGAAATGTTATCATTCAATTATTATTGGAAAAATAACAATCAAACATATTATAGAATGATGTGAAAACATTCTAACATTTCATTATAAAAGTTCGAAATTCATGATGAAATAGAAATGATACTAAGATTGATACAAAATAATTTTTTTATGATTTTAGTCTATCAAACATTATATACAATTATTATTCTTGAAATATTATAATTCAATGAATGAATATCCCAAAAATAATAATAGAATATATAATTCAATATTATGAAACTTCAAAAATTAATTATAGAATAACATCGATTGAGAAACAGTTGATAATGTATTTATCTGAATGATAACAGAATTTCAATAACCGATAAAGCAGATCGTATTAAATGGCATACCTGATCCTACTCCGAGAATACTATAACTCCGAGCATGAGAGATTTGTTTGTAGGGGATGACTTCACAGCTGGCATAGCACAGCCGTAGAGCAACCGACTCATGATCAAGGGGTCGTAGGTACAATTTCCAACGTAGTCAAAAAAGATTTTTTCCTGTCAAAATGCATTTCTCACTCAAATACTAATTAAATAGTCCAATTACAATGTAAATTTCGCGAATGCAATCATTAACTTTGCAAATTTGAATAATTGAATTGCAAAAATCAGAAAAAAAAATGCAGATTAAACAGGAACTTTAGAGAGACTTGAAAAAAACTGTGGAAGTGAGAATTCAGATAATAATTATATAACAGTCGAGCAAAAGCAAAAATTTGGAAATTCAGAAATACTCATATGCGAAAGTTACCAATAACTAAAATTCATAGAAGATACTTGGAATGGAAAAAAAAGAAACATAAATATCGAGACAAAAACCAAAATGGAAGGAAAAAATTTCAAATAATAAGAATTAATCAGTAAGAGTGAAATAATGTGAATAATTGAAAAACCATGTTGAGTGAGACCTAAATGGAAAATATATTTCTGTAAAAAACAATTTTTTGAAAGGTTGACAATAATTTGAAAAGTTTTTCGACAATAATTTTCTAAAAATTATATCATACTCATCATTACACAGACGATATCCAAGGCGAAAAAAAATGAAAAACATATGTTATTAATAAAATGATGAATAATTAACTTCTGAATAAAAATAGAATATTTGAGAAAAAAGAAACCATGATACTTACCATCATTATCCTGACAAAAAGAAATCTCAGTTCAAACACAACAAAAAGACCTTCGAAGATTAAGCTTTTATTTTTTCAGGAAGACGATGATGAGACGGACGAAACAATACAACGCTGAAAGTCATGTTTAATCGAAATGCTGCTGTCATTGAGTCGACTGAATTACGAAATTGGTGAGAAAAATGTAGTGGAAAGAAAATAATGAAATATCAACACTAAAATATAATAATGAGCAATAACGATGTAAAATCAACACTGGAATAAAATAATGAGCAATAACAATAATATATGGGCATCAAATAATAAACAGTACACGAAATGAAAATTTCAATTCAACGTTGTTTTATTTTTTCACATATCAATAATAGATGGGTGTTCTTACTCTAATTCGCTCACGACACAATGGACAATGAAAGAGCCGCCATTCACAATCCCAGCAGCATATGTAGTGCATGCACGGGAGAAATAACACGGCTCCCTCATTGTCCAGACACACTAGACAATCATTTTCATGTATACGTCGCTGCAATTTATTTTTCAAAACGTCGCAACCCGTACACTTATGCTGACGTCAAGAAGGTCCAGGTGCAGCGAGTCCTGGGGAGGCTGGCCCGTCAGCAAGTTCATCAGCAGCGGACTCCGGAGAAGCTGGCCCGGCAGCAGCGAGTCCCGGAGAAGCAGGCCGAGGTTCAGCAGCAGCCGGCCGAAGTTCAGCAGCGGACTCCGGGGAAGCTGGTCCAGCAGCAAGTTCAGCAGCAGCTGCGGGCTCCGGGGAAGCTGGCCCGGCAGCAAGTTCAGCAGCAGCAGCAGGCTCCGGGGAAGCTGGTCCAGCAGCAAGTTCAGCTGCAGCAGCGGGCCCTGAAGAAGCTGGCCGAGGTCCAGCAGCAGCAGCAGCGGGCTCCGGGGAAGCTGGCCCGGCAGCAAGTTCAGCAGCAGCAGCGGGCCCTGGAGAAGCTGGCCGAGGTCCAGCAGCAAGTTCAGCAGCGCGTCCTGGAGAAGCTGGCCGAGGTCCAGCAGCGGGCTCCGGGGAAGCTGGCCCGACAGCAAGTTCAGCAGCAGCAGCAAGCCCTGGAGAAGCGGCCCGGGAAATCTCTGCTGCAAAAGGCCCAAAGGCTGGCGGCCTCGATAGGGGAGTCGACAACCCCCGAAATTGACCCATGAGGAGCAACACTGCTGAGACGTTGCCACACTCAATGTTGCTGGCGAATCGACATCCTCTCTCGATACGCCGCTGGAGCTCAGCGTCGGAGTATAGCGGACCCGCAGTGAACCCGCAGCAAAAACATACTATTTCGGATGACGCGACACGGAAGAAAAACCCATGGCACCCCATTTTTTTTCTTTCCCGGAAAGACAAGTCGCCCGGGCAGTCACCGATCGAACGCACACGGCGGGTCTCAAAACGATAAATTTCGTACTCGGACATGATAATCAACTGAAAACCCAGCAGGGCCCACGACTATTTATATTGAAGACCGTAGAAAATTGAGGGCGGGATTTTCCAAGGAGGGAAACGCACATTGGGACTCAAATGATCCCAATACCCTTTCTGGAAGAGTGGAGTCTCCCTCCGAAAAAAACGTGCATTAGATAGTTTCTCGAGGTATTCATTCCCACCGATTTTTATTTATTCTGAAATGTATACAAATATATGTGAGGAAATAATAAATAATATTCTGAAAATTACATTTGATAGAATTTATTGAGTAGCATTCCAACGTACATAATTGTTTTTAATAAAACATTGTTTCAAAATTTCCCATAAACCAAATCCTTAATCTACGCGCATTTTCTGTTGCACAGTAGTGAATCCTAATTGATCTATGGTAGTTATCATATTGATATACTGATACATGTAATTTCAACAACGATGGACAGTTATAATCTTCTAAATTAATTATATAATTTGATTTATCATTGATAATGTTTTCTAACCAAATTTTTTACCATTCCTTCAACGTATATCGTATCAAAATTCTGTAGTTTTCCTCGGATGATTTCGCGATGAAGATTGTGAGTGACGTCACCAGCAGTCCATGGAATGCCATGATGATATTTGATTAGCCATGAGTTGATACGTTTGCAATCTATGAAAGTTCGGTCCAGAGTAGTGATGGTTTGAAAATAATTGTTTCAACATTATCAACAGCAGGTTTTACATTGACTATTGCGAATTCTTTAATGCTTAATTTTTTTCCATAATTCCAAGGTACCATGAACCCTTGAAAATCAACAATTACTTAAGACATATTTATATATACTTGAATTCGCAAGCGTTATAGTTTCCAATCTTGCCAATATAAATTAAATAGAGTCGACCCTCTGAAGCTGCTTGATTTAGTTTTTCGAGATGTAACTGTAAATGAATCTTCCAATTGAATTATAACTTTCTCTCCGAATTTTTTAGTTGTGATTTGCTTCAAATTAGTTACTCGATATTTGTGATTAATTTCGAGTTCAGACAACTGCTTGAACTCATTTTCCAACTGGGCGATTTTATTCAGTTTAGTGAAATCCATTATGATTTTCATACGACTGTTGTAAAAGTTGCTTAAGACTTCATTTATAAACATTTACCCCCACCACTTAACACCGAAAGTGGGGGAACAATGTTTAAAGTAGAACATTAATAATAATGAGTTGACATTATTCTTTTAATAATCAACAATGTGTTAAATGATAATCATCTAGGTCACGTTGAATAAACAATTCATAAATTTATTAAGGTCACGTTAAATAAACAATATTTTAATCAACAAAATGTTGCATCATATTGAGGTCACGTAAACAACGTTATGCATTTATTGAGGTTATATTAACATCATTATGAACTCATTCAGGTCACGTTCAATAAATAATCTCATAATCGACAGAATTTGAAGTTATAATTTAGGTCACATTAGCAATTCTGTATATTTATAAGGTTACGAAACTTTTTTTTTACAAATCATGGAATTTCAATCTAAAAACAAAATTCCGGAGTGGCCATGCCCCATCCCACGCACCTGCCCAAATCGCCCGGCTTTGAAGCGCATTTTCAAAAGATGTCACTTTCCTAATTATTTGTAAGCGGTACACTTCTCAAAAGTTGCATGTCATTGTCGGGATGTATCCTTTGTTGTACACTCTTTTGTTTGCATTCAGAATAGACGTTAGCGATTAATAGGTTTTCAATACCTTTGTTGACACTTGACAGTAATCTTCGAATTATCTGTCGATTATATCTTCCACTGTTGTACAAATAGATATGATTTTCCGGATTATTAATGACTTTGACGAACAAAGCAAGAGTTTTTCACGACACCTACACATTCTTCTAGAATGCAGGTGATACTGGATCAATCGATTATGTTTTCTGTTGTTGTACAAATAGACGTAAATCGGATTTCCTGGGTTATTAATAACTTTGAATAACAAAGCAAGAGTTTCTAATGACACCTGCACATTCTTTTGGAATGCAGGTGACTCTGGATAAATAGATAATTCTTTTGTGAAGTAGGATTTCCACATCAAATACATGTAACTTTCTGGGATGCAGTTCAGTTCGTAAACGTTCCACAAAAATTCTTTCTCTCCTTTCCCACGCGTGATTTTCATATATTATTCCATACGAGTACCGATGAGATTTTTTATTATTCAGACTTATTGATCCAACTATTATGTTCATTACTAAATTCTAACCATTTAACGAACATTTTATTACCCCTTTTTTGAATAATTTTTTCAATCAAGTACACATCTGAATGTTTCACTTTTAATAACTCTTGTGTATAAAAAGCACCCTTGATAGGATTTCTTTGATAATCAGTGATAATGTACGTTATTGGATTTGTTTTTCTTACACGACTGATGGTGAATATTTCAGTCGTCCAATTAGGTGTATAACCTTTCTCGAAAATATGTTTGTACTTAGAGATTTAAATTTTATCACCAACTTTGAACTTCTGCTTTTCTCGCCGTCTTACTTTTTTGAATACTGTATTCGAAAGTCGCTTTTCATTTTTTTAGTCTCATTTTCAGGCTTCATTTTAAGTGTGCGATGTATGTCTTTATTATAAGTTGATACTATTTCAGATACATTATCAATCCAATTCGAACTACCCTGCTATGAAAAATTTTTCCAAATTCAATTTTTATTGTGCGATTGAATCGTTAACATATAGAAGCATTCATGCCAGAAAATGTTGAATGCATATTAATTCCTCGTCGTTGCATGAGTTTTTGGAAATCTTTATTATAGAATTCCTGGCCTTGATCGACATGTAGATTTTAAGGTTGACGATTTTTTGAATCAAAAACTGTTTCCATCGCTTTTGCAACATCTGCACCACATTCAGATTTTATTGGCACTGCCCTAGCGAATTTAGAGAAATTATCGATCACTGTCAGTAGAAATTTATATCCTTTGTTTTGTGTAGCATAAATTAAGAGATCGAGTAAATCAGCTTGCCACGTCTCATTGAATGCACGTATATCAACATGCCGTTTTTTATAGTTTTTTCGTGCTGGTTTATGTAACTCATCAACTAAATCACGTTTTAAATCCATTCTGCTCCAGTCCAGTCACTCGAGAGTCCAAGTTCTTAATGAGGGTAATGTTTTTGGTGATTAGGTTTTGTAGAGTCGTATACTCGGGTTGATGATTTTTTTTATAATTCCTCAGTTCTTCCTGGAGAGCTCGAACTGCGTTAGAGTTATCATTTTTATCAATTTGAATCAGTCTAGATACTAAAATATTAATATTAGACGTATTCCGGAGAATAAGTTCATCAAGTGTCTTGAAGTTGAGTCGATCATGCTGTATTTTTAGTTCTAAATTTTGTATTGCACTTTGATTTCTCTTAACTTCAGAATGCGTTCGATTTATTGCGAGTGTAATCATATTATGTACAGTTTTTAATGTTGCAGCATGTGTCGATTGTTTTAAATGACTAATATTACATAATCTTCTATTATCAATATCATATTGATTATCGTTAGTTAGTTTGAATCCAGTCCCAGAGGGACCGCGGCTACCTGGACTCCCTGTACTTGAGATTGTTAACGGTCGTCCAAAAATATCTATACTTGACATCTTCACTCTTTGAATGTTGATGAGGAACTGAATGATTCTCTGTTATTTATTTTAATTAATAATATCTGCTTCTTGCAACTCTTCTATTATAGAATTAATTTCTTCAACGTGACTATTGTTTCCAGTAGCTTGCGATGCTAAAATTAATTGGAGTCGTTCAACTAATTCATTAGGATCGTCCCAGTAAACGTAATCGATATTAGATTGCGATAATTCGGCAACGTTGTACACACCGTGACCAATTTTCTGCTAAATCAATGGACTCAAATAATCTATGAATTTTGATTCTTTACTTTTACTAATACTCCTATCTGGTAAATAATATTTCTTATGTGCACTTGAATTTTCAACAATTTCTAAATATTTGTCAACATCATCTTTTTTTATATAAGATGATTCAGGATATTTTTTAAATAAGAGTTCTACTAATCCAGGAGTTTTTTTATATTTATTTTTTCTCACTTGAATTACATCATTTGCGAAACTAATTGACTTATCGCCAATTTTTAATCCGTGCGATCTTAAACGTACACCATAATGTGTATCTTAAATACCAACATCATTATCACTCAACATTTGTAGGTATTGTTCTACCTGATCTTCCTCAGGAATATAAGAATTTTCTAAAAACGATTTATATAAATAAGATCGTTTCTGAGATTTCGGAGAACTTGTTGGAAAATGGTGAGTTTTCATTAAAGTGTTAAAACTCATGGACTCATCAGCAATCGCAGTATCTATTCCATCGTCATTTTGAGTTACCGAAGATTTTTTAGTTTTTAGTTCTGGACGTTCGTTTTTTATTTTAGACTTGAAACTATTTTAATCCCCAGCCATCTTTTGTAATGGTGTTATTATAGGATTTAAAACTTAATCTACAGTTGTTGTCATATCTTCAACTCCTCTTTTCAATATTCGATGTTTTTTGCGAATAGTATTACTCGCATGCACAATTTTTCGTAAAATATCTCGCTC
>JAPYZK010000822.1:0-22278 GCA_030522785.1 Platygaster equestris | reverse complement strand
AATAATCTGGAATATTTTTAACATCTTAAGATTGTTCACAATTTTGAGAATTTTCAAAGTTTAAGTATTTTGAGGATTTTTAAAGTTATTAGAATTATGAAAAATTCGGTAATTTTAAAATTTTCGTAAATTTCACGGATTTGTAAAAGTTTCAAGGATTCTGAAAATTTACAATATTTTTAAAATTCTTGAAATTACAAAAAATTTACGAATTCTTTACATTTCGAGGAACTTGATCATTTGAAATATAAGATTTTTAATAATTTAGAGAATTTCGAAAGTTTTTAGTTTTTTGACAATTTTCATAATTCCAAAAATTTCAGAACTTTTAGACATTTAAAAAAATTTCAAAAATCTTGAGAATTAAGGCAGTTTTAATAATTATTCTCGAAATTTTGAAAATTTCACGAATTTCTAAAATTTCGAAAAACTTTTGTTTCGTTGGGACATTTCTAAAACCTGTTGCAAGATTTTTGACGTCTTCTACGAATTTTAAAATTTAGAGGATTTCGAAAAACTTCGAACTTTTTGGAATTTTCAAAATTTCCATAATTTCAAAAACGTTGGAAATTTGAGAGATTTGAAAGAGTTCCGGAAATTCTGAAAATGTACAATATTTCCATAATTATTAATATTCCGAAAATTTTGCGAATTCCTGAAACTTTGAAAAACTTGATAATATCGAAAATCTTGAACATTTAAAGATTTTCAACAATTTCGCGAATATTCAAAGTTTGGAGTATTTTAAGAATTCCGAAAGTCTATAAAATTTTGACAATGTTAAGAATTCACAAAATTTTGGTATTTCCTGAGATTTAAAAAAGTTTCGAAAATTCTTAGAAGTTGGAAAATTTTCATAATTCTCTAATAGAACTCTACTTTTTGAATTTGTTGAATTAATTTTGAGTAATAATCTCCTCAGCCCCCCCCCCCTCCGAACGAAATTTCCGGCTACGTCCTTGCTTGAAAATGATTATTTATTTATAAATGATTGATGCCTCACCAAGCGCCATATTATGCGGCGATATCCCATTCATCAAAGTTTCGAGGATATCTCGATTGATTATTTCTCCGAGTACAGAAGCGCATTTCAAAAGGAATTGTTCTGTTAAAGTAAGTGTATCGAAAACTTTCAATATGAAAGCTGAAAAAATGTATTCGTTAATTTATTTTGATTATCATCAGCTTTTTTGCAAATAATGATGTCTCACAATCAACTGTGGCTTCCGTATCGAAATCTTTCAAAATGAAATCTGGCGATATCAGGCACACGTTGAATGTTTTGAATTTTTTGTCAGGATTTTCATCCGGTTGCACGGATTTCGTCGGTTCTGAGGTTTCACTTCCACTGTCCTGTGGAATAAATTTCTTTATTTCAAAAATATGATACGAAGTAATATGTACGTAGTTTAATGAAAGTGTAAGAGCGAGTGATTTGAAAGATATGTTATATTCATTTTATTATTGTTTTTTCTCATAATTTTTTAAATTCACACTTAGTTAAAATTAATTAATCAATATTTAATTATTAAAATTAATGTAAAATTATTTAGGAATTTTTTTTATAAATTCTTTTTAATTTTTCAACATATGAGAAATTGATATAATTAATAAGTTAGATTCGAGTTTGATAAACGAAGGTACTAGATTAGAGAAATTATAAGATTTATAAGTCATGAGGTAATTCATAATTTCGAATTCAATATTCGCACCCTGTAAGTGGATCGATACATATCCCATCTATCTTCTCGAAGCTTTGAATCCTGATCGTCAGTGAGCCCTTTGTGAACCCTGTAGGAAATCTATTATCGTTTCTATTCTTATGACGCGATTTGAATAGAAATGTGTGATCCAACCTTCGGAGCATACTGAAAGGAGGAGACACAAGACCCAGTTTGCTGTTTTCTTCGAGAGTGACTTTTTTGGTGATCAAACCTTTGACTTGCATCAGACTGACTAAATAACTTTCGATCCATCCTGGATTTCCCATGCTTTTTTCTTGAATTATTCTGTAGGTTAGAATACTATATAAATGAGAGAGACACAGATGTACTGGCTGGAGCTAGTCGGTCAGCGCCCAAAAATCGATTTTTTGAGCGTTTTGAAAAAAAAAGATGATTCATTTCTCTTGAGAAATGTTGAAAAATTATCCGTTTCAGCTACACGTGTTGATTTCGGAAGGTCGAAATTTGTTGGAGATTTCGGAAAAGTTTTAATTTTGTTCGTAAAATCGAAAAATCTCTAATTTTTAATCATTGTGAAAATTTTCGTGTCTTCCAAAATATCTGAACAGTTTTTCCAAAATTCGAAAAAGTTCTAATTTTGTAAAAAAAAAACACTTCTCTTGAGAAATGTTGTAGAATTATTAATTTCAGCTGCAGGTGCTGATCTCGAAAGGTCGACATTTATTTGAAAATTTAGAAAAGTTCTAATTTTGTTCGTACACATGCAAAATCTCCAATTTTTGCAGCATTGTGAAAATTTTCGACTCTTCGAAAATATCTGAACAGTTCTTCAACACTGTTTCACTGTCCCATGACGGACAGAATTTTTTTTCTCTTTATTTCTCCATTTATCGACACTTATGTTGATCAAAATAGCTAAAACATGAAAGTCACAACTCGAATACTTCTCTATTTCAGCAGGTACAGCTTCTACGTCTAGAATTTGACACGTAAGCCCCGCGTGGTACCATTTATCCAAACCCAGCAGATGAATAACCTGTACACGAATCCACGTTTTTTATTTATCCTTGATCGGCAAAATTAACATGTATTTGTCTTTCGAACCTGCGCTCTTCTCGGAATGACGGAAAGGATTTCATAATTAATTCTTCGCTTGTGTCCGAAGCTCATAACGAATAGGACTAGATCTTGCCTCGCGAGGAAAGACATCAAAGCGATAGAATGTAGATCTGAATACTCCGCGTCGTCGGCGATGATGACCCAGAGTATTCGGAAGCAGCTGTACATGAGTTGGATGAGAATTTTCCTCAGCACTCGGTGCTTTTCCCGTGAATTCATGCTCGCGTATTTGGGGTCCAAATTGAAATTGACGTCGAATACTTGGTTGAGGGCACAGAGATGCTGAATGTCGTGGTATTTCGAGAGGCTCGCCAGTAGTTTGTTCTGCCGTTGTTCGATCGTCGAATTTGTTTCGAATCCAAGTGGGGCGGAGAACATGAGTTTTATCAAGGTGTATGGTTTCTGTCGAATTTTGTAAAAATTATACACATTTGAATGTGATGACAGTATTTCGGGAGTGTTTTCAAAATCTTTATGTACATCAGGTTGATATATTTTATATTTATTCAATGAGTGATTAGCATCTATAAGCTGGATTGAATGTCATGTTTTAATTTTTCGACAGATCTTTGATTAAGACTACTGAGTTAAATAGAGTTAATTCTGGATTAAGCGGAGTTAATTTTGAAAAAAATTGTAAACTTCAAATTGTCTATTTCAAATTTGAACATCAAACTCGAAAATTTGAATTGAAACTTCGAACTTGAAACTTTGAATTTGAACATCAAACTTGAAATTTTGAGTTCAAACATCGAAATTGAAACTCGAAATGTCCATTTGAAGCTCGAAACTTCGAAGTTTAACGTCGAATTTGGACACAAATGTAAAACTTGAATTTCAACGTTGAACTTTGAGTATATGAACCTCGATCATCTCATTTCAACTTTGAACTCTAAACTTTGATTTATAAGTTCTAACTTTTACTTTGAACTTCAAACTTTCATTCTTATAAATACAGATCTCTAATGTTTAAAGATAAATTTCAACTTCAAACTTTAAGTACCAACATTAAACTTCATATTTTAACGTAAACTTCGGACTTCGAATTTTGGAATTGAACTCTAAGTTGCAAATGAAAAATCCAAACTTTAAACTCCAAACTTAACATTTTCACTTGAAACTCCAATTTTGGATTCAAACTGTAAACTTCGAACATAAACATCCAGCATCACATTTGAACTTTGAACTTCAATCTTCGAATTTAATCTCTAAACTTGGAAGTTGAACGTCAAAAATCAAATTAAAACTTCAAACGTCAAACTTTGACTTTGAACTTCAAAATTGTATACTGAACTCCAGATCTCCAATCTGAACTTTAAATTTCGAATCCAAACTTCAAACGTTGAGTATAAACTTCACGTTTTCACTTCAACTTTGAAATATGAACTTCAAATTTGAACCTTAACCTCCAAACGTTACATTCCAACTCGACACTCCAAACTTTGAATTTTAACTGTAAACTTTTAATATGTATTTCAAATATCGAATTCAAACGTTGGAATTCATATTTCAAATTCAAACTTTGAACTTTAGGTTCTAAATACTATTAAAAGCTCTAGATTCCCACTTTGAACTTCCAACTTTAGATTTGAATTTTAGACTGTCAACTTAAAATTACAACATTAAATTCAAACTCAAAACTCATAACTTCGAATTGAAACCTTGAACTTCTAACTCTAAATCTACATTGTAAGCTTAGAATTGTGAACCTCAAAATTCAAATTTGAACGTTGTACTTCAAATGTTGAACTTTGGTTTTAAAGTTCTAACTACTATTCTGAACGACGAATTCCCAATTTCATCACAACTTCAGAATTAAAATGTGAACTTTGAACTTTCAGGGGGGTTTGAATCCCCCCCCCCCCCAAACTGGATTCGCCACTGATGACAGTCATCTAGAAAATGGAGTACCTGATGATCTCTCCCAGTCAGACCAATGTAATTGAATGGTACATTTCTGGGTATCACTTCCGTGAGTTCATCCAAAAATCTTGTTTTCCCCATTCTTGCGTCTCCTCTAATGGAACATTCGTAAAATTTGGATATTCATAGAATTCAATATCATAATCTTTGATTCATTTCGATATTTAGTAGGAAAAATACTTAATAAACAATGTGTTGTAAACTGATCGAGCGTTTCTTTGTTGCTTGCGTATCTTTCGGGTTTCTAGCATGTTCTTCAGCATTCGCCTGAAGATTTTGATTTCCATATCTCGACCAAGAAGAGGGTATTTGTTTATAATCAAGTCTGTGCTCGCATACCTGATTCAAATAGTGAAATCCTTGAAATTGTTGTGTATGTTTTTTCCAGTCCCACATTATTCATGTTCACGAATTAATGCCATTTTGATTACTGAGTTTGCTCGAGAAATTCGTAAACTGGTCCCACGTTTGTGATTCCTTTCAATTCTTTCGCGTCTTGGAGGATGAAATGCTTGGCTTCCATGTGTGACTGCAGAAAACTTTCCCGATCGCAAACAACCTTTCAAATTTGAAATGTAAATAAAGGGCCGTGCACATAATAGGTCACGCGATCGGTTGGAGGGAAGGAGGTCAGTAAATTCAATGGTGACGACCTTTACTGAACTGAATGATGCTACTAAAGTGGCAAATTCAAATTCGACTCGATCTTGTTATAAGAACAAGGAGCAAAAGTTTCTGAATTCCTCAGAGTGTATTTTCACTCGAAATAGTCAAAATGCTGCCATTTGAACACAGGGTGAAAATTGACTTTGACTGAGTGAAACTTCACTCCAAAAGTGAAGTACTAATTGATTAAAATGTATAGGGAAAATTGACTCTGAGAAATTTGGAAAGGAATTTTCACTTTGTTGGTGTAAGCACACATGAGCCGTGCAGCTTTGTTGACGGTTTGGCCAATGACCGTGTATTCTCTGCGCAGAATGTGGCCCACGACACCACAGTAAGTCATGCCCGTGGTGACCGCTGCGCTCGCGGAAATGACGTTCTCCATCTTGGCTAGTTCTTTGCGTATTTTTGTGGCGCAACGCAAACCTCGGCGAGATTCTAAATAGTGCTTGTCACCTCTCAGTCCAAAGATGCACAGGAACATGAGATCTTTGTCGAATAGAGAAGTTTTGTTCACGCAACCTTGCATCATTCCCACTATTCTGTAATGTAACATCAGTATGTTTGATGTACTTTTTTGATCAGGGATAGAGAAGCGAAATGATTGACGGTTCCGTTCTATTATTAATGATTCCGGTTTCTAGAAATATAGAAATATATTATCAACGGTTCCGGTTCTAAAAAAAATTTAAATCGGATTCGGTTCCAATTCGCTGCATTGAACATTGTTTTCATTCGAAAACAATTTCTGATGTTTTTTATTGATAATATCGCAGAAATTATATTATAAGTTACTTGATTATCTCATGGAAAATCATTTAAATCTCGAGTAGTTTTGTAGTATGGAATATTATTTCTTTATATACCTCAGTGCAATAAACGGTCCTTTATTAGCCTGCTCGGGCCCGAAAAACCTTTTTATTGCCTTCGGTATATAAAGTATCGTATGTTCCAAAGGGAAAAAAGTTGTTTTGGACTCATACGATTATATTCCTCGGCTTCGCCTCGGAATATAAACTCGCATTAATCCAGGAAAACTTTTTACCCTATGGAACATAATGTACTATTACAATACTTCATAATGCTGGAATCTTGAATATTATAAATTTTCACAACTTCGAAAATTATAGAAACTTTGAGAATATGAAAATTTCTTACAATATCTGAAATTCTGGTCATTTTGAGAATTCCTGAAACAATGTGAATTTCGAAAGTTGAAAAAATGAGGAAATTTTCATCAATTCCAAAAATTTTTAACATTTTTGAGAATTACGTAGATTTTGGAATATTTTGATTTATGAAATTCCAGACATGTCGCAGATTTCGATATTTTCTGTAATCCATAAATGTTTCATAATTTCAAAAATTCCGAAAATGTTAGAAAATATAACGCTTTTCATAAATTTTGAGGATACTGGAAAATTATAGAAATTCGTAAATTTCAAAAATGTGACAAGCTGTTAAAATTTGGCGAATTCCTCCACTTTTTCAAATTTTTCGAGTTTTGAACGTTTTTGAAATTCTGAAAATTTTGGGACGATGAAGATTTTGGGAATTTCGCAATTTCCGAAATTTCGAGGATGATGGGAATTTTTAAAATTTCTAAAATCGTGAACATTTCGAAAATTCTGAAAATTTTGCGCATCCTAGAAATCCCGGAATTTTTCAATTATCTTCGTAGATTTTTTTTCGTTCTAAGTTTCCAAAAAACAACTTCAAAAATTGGGGATCAAATAATCCAACATATTACATTTTTCTACAATTTTTCGAGGGTTACAGTTTTTACTGAATTAATGAATTTTTCATAAGACACAAGCCAGCACCAACAAACATTCATGTAACCGAAAAATGTACGTGAGAACCGTTAAAAATTTTTCCGGTTGCAGTTCTAGTTCCGGTTCGATGAGAAATCTTAATAAAGCTTCCGTTACGGTTCCGGTTCTCCATGAATGCAATTGGTTCTGGTTCTGGTTTAGGCGGTCCCTGCTTTTTTTTTAATTTTTTCTGATGATTTTTATTGGAGGGGGAAAGAAACAACAATTTGAACTTGTTTTACTTGCAAACAAGTTGATATGATTGGTCCACGAATTTGACGAGATTCCTTCGATCGAGATTCTTTAAGATGACGTTGACAAAAACAATGACAACTTGTCGGATTTCGGTTAGGTAGTTGATAGACTCGCCATTTTCTATAGCTCTTACAACTGGCCTTGGTATAAAACTTTTCAACGTGTGCAAGTCTTTTAGCCGAGCTTGAATCACTTTGGGTCGGACTGAAAGTGCCCTGATTCATTTTTTTGTCATTTTTGGTCTCTAGTTGAAACTACTAATACATTGTTACTGTACAGAAACCCACAACTGTAATCAATTTCTTCGAATGTCTCTTCTTGTAAGAATTTTGGGATGAAATCAACTATGGCAGAATCTTGAATAATAAATGACGATCTGGTAGACTCGTCAGAAGGTATTTTCGTCCTGTCGACGTTTCTTTTTCCTGCATTTCGTCAGTTCTTTCAAATTTTTGGGAATAATTCTTTCATCGCTTCTGCTGATGCAAAATGAGCATCCCAAATTGGGAATGGGAAACTATTGAGTACCTTTCGATTTTTCGTATGCTGGCTTGGAGTTCGTATATAAATCTTTCCTGTGGCTCCATATCATTTTTGATGCGAAAATTAAAACGTGTTTGTTATCTTTGAGCATTTCATGGACGTATTCATTTGGGTTAGCCCATCTCCAACAACTTGGGGTCGCCAATATATCACCACCTCTGCTCAAAAGTACGTCAGATGAATTTTGTGTTTACCCCAGAATTAGCACTATCTTACAATTAGTAATTGACCTACTTTTAGGAATCTTCGAAAAACGACTTTTTAATCCGACATTTTATAACTTTTCCATCAGAATGTTTAACTTCCATTTTCAACCCAAAATTTCAAAAAGTTCAGCTCAGATACATGAATTCAAAAATTTGAAGAGAAAATTCATCAATCCGGAGAACTAATAAAAATGATCAACGGTCGCATATTTTTTGCATGATCGCCCATAGAAACGTAAATTCAACTAGACTCGTAATAAGTGAGTTTACCGACACAATCCTTGCGCGAACTTGACATCCCAGACAGGTTTACCGGTAATGATGTAATACGACATGTATTCGGGATCGCCAATGGACGTGAAATATGTTCTCCCTGAAGCTAACGCTAATTTGACTGAACATGAAAAAAACTTGTCAAGTCGCGCCAAGAAAAAATGAAGCAAATTTTATTTCGCACCCTTGAGAGTGATGTCGATGTCCGTTTCGAGAGTCCCGTAATATTTCTGAATAATGCACGCGGTTTCGATTGCTTCGACGACAATGTCGCGCATCACCAAGCTTTCCTGAATTTTCCACATCACGATGAAAGCATCTCCGGAAAATTTCATAACGTCTCCTTTGCGAGATAAAATCTCTTGGATCATCGCACCGATGTAATTGTTCAGAGTTTCGGTCAACTTTGACGGCCCTCCCTTGCCCGATCTCGTGTATTTTTCCGCCAAATCCGTGAATCCGGAAACATCTCCGATCATGAGAACAGTGTTGTAAACTCTTGTTTCGTAGTCATTGCGATGATCCAAAATTTCATCGGGGACCATGGAAGCGTATATGTGTTGTTCGACTATTTCCTTCGTTATTTAATGGTATTACTCGATTATAGGATTTTGGAATTTGAATTTTTCACGGTTTTGAAATTTGACGTCTCCGAAATTCGTGTTTTTTGGATTTGATTAGATGAAGTGAGAATTTTTCTAGTTTGAATTTGTGTATTTCTTCATTTTCTGATTTGGATTTTTGGACACTTCGATTTGAATTTTCACCTTGCACGAGTTGTGTCATTTTTGGATTTTAATTTTGTGAAATGTATTATTGTTAAAATACATTCAATATGAGAAGAATATATATGACAGTATAAATACATAATATAATACAAAATATGATATTAATATTAAAATAATAAGAATATCATATATAATATATATATTAAATATTAGAAATTAATTTTTTATTCAAACTTACTTTACCTATTCGCATTTTAAAAGATCTGGATGTGGATTTTTTATCTGCTGATTTCATACTTTCGGAATCATAATTGCTGAAATTTAGAAAATTTCATACTTACTTGATTGGTCATTTCTGAATGCTCGGAAATTCTTCAATCTCTTCAATTACGAAACAAAAAACTGACAAAAATATAAGGTTGGAAAAAATCCGTTGCTCCTTTGTTTCTTCTTCGTCATGGGAAAAAAACTTGAAATTTGAATACGGAGTTAGAAATAAGAAAACGTCCAACTTGACAATAAATTTAATCGTTTTGGTATATAAGTACCATCGGCCGTCGTTTATTGTGCTCGGCCCTATACTTGCTTCTTTCGCACGAAAGAAATCGTCGCATCATACATTTCACTCTTTCGCTCAATGAAATGAAACACGTATCGCTTGCGTGTGTGTGTGTCGTGTAGATAGATGCTTTTTATATTAAACAATCACGTCGATTTTCGCGAAATCGATTGATTTTAGAACACGGTGTAAAATCGGAGAAGATGGATTAAAGGCGGCATTATTAAGAGATGATTAGTTGGGTGCGTTACAAGTTTCGGCAAGTCTTGGAACCATTAAAATATATAATTTCGAAAAATTCCACGTCACTTTATGTGTACGTTGCGATATATTCGTGTTATATTTATAGCACTTTCAATGACGTTATGATACATCGATTTCAAGTGTTTGTCAGAAATCCATCTCTGCGCCACGAGTTGAGAAGTTCGTCTGTCGAATGTACAAATTTCATGATTTCGTATACGTGTTATGCAACTTTCATTCTCGAGTCACCAGGTCTACTGAGGATCATCGCAAGTCATGAAAATAGTGGATTTCTTTTTTTCAATTCAGAGTGGAAATTTTCGGTTTGAGAATGTAGATTGTTCATTTTTTCAAATTCCTGTATCATTATTTTCTAAAACTCGGATATTATTTTTCGAAATTTCATTCTTCAAATTACAAGACAGCATTTTTTCGAAATTCGAGTGTTTGAATTTTCAAAGTTGAAAATCCTATATTTTCGTAATTTCCGATTCTTCAAGTCTCCTTAGAATGGAGAATTGAAAATTGTGGAAATTTTCTTTTTGACAAAAAATCACACAATTTCCGAGACTCGCGTTGATTTTGGAAAATGTCTCGATCAGTCGTCACAAAACTAGAAAAACCTTGAGAGTATAAGTGTTGATAATTCGAGCCACGTGTTTCAATTCAGCTTCACGTAGTGATAACAATAATAACGTTGATATAATTCCAACACTTCACTTATGTGTCTTCTCATATAATGGCACACATCTGCAACAATGTACTTCGATAAACTTGAATTAATCTCGATTTAATCATGGAGTCGATCTACATTTCTCGTAGTTATTATTTTTTTTTCGCTCTCGGTGTGCCCCGTGCAAAAAATTTGTCGTCTGGGTCGATAAAATTTGGCGCGAATCCCGCAACATCGATCATAAAAACGTGCTTATTAGTCAATTGAACGAGGACGAGTCCGGAACACTCGCCAGCTACTTGAATAAACACGAGAAATCGTTGTAGGGACACTCGGCGTTCGATTTTCACATCATTATTTGTTGCTTATTACTCGACTTACGCAATGTAACACGTAAAAAGGATTAAAAAATGGGAATGGTCAAGACATGGGTCAGCACTCGGGCCTTGTCATGCTGATTTTTGTGTGTGTTGATACAAAGAAGCATGGTCGAAGCGTATTCTTCATAGGCGACGTTACTTTTACCCTTTATAACGTTTTCGAGCGTCTCATTCTCCCTCAGCAAACCCAATTGCTTGTCAAATTCACATAAAAACATTCGTAATCATGATTCGTCGAAAAATAATCGAGAAAGCCTCGCTCTTTTTGCAGAGTTGACGTGCACGCGAAAAAGTATTTCCCGTCTTTTAGGAAATATTTCCCAATTATCAGAAAATATGCCCAGTCTTACAGGGAATATTTGATAATCAGGGCCATTTCCTTAAATGAAAAAGAGTAACTGAAAATCAGGAAACGCTTCTCCGCGTGTGTAAGGATGCGTTTTCGCTGCACGTGTACTCACGTGTATTTTCACACAAGTATTCTTCAGAAGAATCTACAATACCAATATACATTTCCATAGTATACATATTCATATGTATATAACAAAGGATACGAGAGTATTTTTTCGGACGTTTTTATTTATAATCTGGATTGCTCATAAATCTTCTTCGACTAGTGTTTGTAACGCAAAATTTCACTCAATGTCGTCTCTTTGGTTCAATTCAACAATTGTAGGTTTACAACTTGTGCAACAACGAAGGGCTCACTTGGTACATTTTTTAGGGATAGGTTTTTCTTGGAGGAAAGTTAATGTGCATTTGAGATGTTTCGAAAAATTGTTTATAGGCTTTTCTGCTTTGACGCAATGATTCCTCAGAAAGTTGTGTATGAGGGTTTTTTAAAAATTGAGGTCGTGTATATAGAGCGTTATCAAATTTTTGCACTTTTTTCGATACCTTTTCACCTCATGATAGTTTTAGATGGGGGGGGGGGGGGGGGGAAAATAAATGATAAAAAAAAATAATAATTTGTGAATTGTTTAAAATCGCAGGAACTATAAGGCTTAACCTCAAGGCTTCCAGAAATCCCCAAAGCTCGGAATACTGAAAATTAAAAAAATTGCGAGTACCCAATAAGTTATCGAAATTCCCATCAATTTTCAAAAATCACGAAAAATTGATAATGAAGTCATTTTTGATAACGCTATATATATACGAAGCCTCATTTCTCTGATGTAGAATCGTGTAGAAATCGAGGTTTCTTCCAAATCAAGTATGTACTACAAGTATTACATCGTGCCAGTTTCGTAGGATAACTGACGAAAGCGAGCCCTTTTCAGCGTTTATCTCCACAACCAGACAGCGTAAAAAAAAAGTTGTGTTCCTAACACGTGCTCAGTAGATCCAAACTCAAACCAACAATTAACATTGTTCGATAACAATGAATATTCACGAATTTTCCCTATATGTATATACATATATACATGTATATGGCAATATATATGTATATATGTATCGCTATTCATATAACACGATGATATAGGCTTGATATGACTGGATTTTTATATCGTTTCAACAGCCACTCATTCTACCTGTTGACCTAATTTCGCATTATACATTTATTTCACTTGACACATTCCAGCATGCTGCAATTTTACAGTATTCGCCACATTCTTCGTTTATGTATACGTAGCGTACATTTATTACTCTCATCAAGATTTCTTGTTTGACGTGGTACATGGCTCTACACTTTGTTTATAGGAATGCAAGGAATAGTCAACAAATAGGGCATGACTTGGAATTTTTTTTCTTCTGTATCTTCTAGTATTGACACTACCACCGATGAATTTTTTTTATGTGTTTATTAGTCGAGTTTTCAGTTATTATTTGTGGCTTTTAGATTGGTTCAGTGAGACAACTTGATGGGATAAAATCTTGGGAATTCGTAAGAAGTTTTGAAAAAAGTTTTTGAAAAACTCCAAAATTGCAAGCAAAAAAAAAACACCGAAATTTACGAAATTGTAAATTGCTGTGTTTGGAATTTTTTGTTATTTTTCACAATTTTCGACGCCTGAATTTTTTATCGTGAAACATAAAAAAAGGGAAAAATTTAGAAGTCTGTTTTGAGCCAATCGAATGACCACAATTTTGAGGATCTAAGATGAATAGACGATTTACATTATTTTACATCGAATTTGCAACAACATTTTAATGAATCGTACAAATGTACAGATGGAATTTAATTTCAAAACTACTCAAGTTTCTAATACAGGTAATATCTCAACCCGATTGAAAATCAAGGAAAACGTGAATGGTGAAATTTCGAGAGAATTTATTTTACCTATAATTTTACCTTGAAATTATTTACACTATTGAGCTAATGTTGTTGCGGAAATGAAGAAAAAGCCGATTAGGGGAGTACATCGAAATTTAATTTTCATCATTTTATCATAACGCCATTTTTTGATTCAAATTGAGTTGGGTTACGTGATTTTTAAATACAAAAATTGACTGTACACATTTATTTTGGCTAAAATTGTCTATCCAATGTTTGCGTTCCGAGAAAAAACGTTTTATAAGGATCGCCTACTGCGATATTTAACCAACAATCGAACCACGAGACATGAATAGATCAAATGCATCGCGTATCTCATTTATTGTCATAAAAAATTATTCAGCACTCTCGCCCCGTATCAGCGAGGCTTTGAAATTTTGATCAAAAAACTGGTCAGTTTATAAATCGAGAGATGTATACTCTTTGAGGTTCTTCTAGTGAAAATTCACTAGATTCTGGTGAATTTGCATTCAAGATTCATGTGCAGGATTTTCACTTGAGTGAAGAGAATTTTCAGTACAAGCAAGGATCATTTTTGTCTGGCTAACGAAAGAAATCGTGAAAACTGGTCGGGAACATGTCGTTTGATCAAAACTCCTTGCCTTTGATTTCGCGATTTCAAGCACTGCATCGAATTACGAAGTCGCAATTATTCCATCTCAAATCGCGGTAACACCTCAACAACGAAAAACTCGACAATTGAACGTAAAATGGTCGCTTTTGATGATTTTTATCATCAAACCTGAAATGAAGGGAAAATATTCAAAAGGGCGTAGCCCACATTTGCGATAAGGGTCATTTTCTCATAGAATTGGGTGAAAAAATAAGCCTTACAGCAAGTGTGGGTTATGCCCTTTTGATTTTTTTCTTTGCATATAAAACCTTCAACCTTCTTTCAAGTTTTCTCTTACGGAAAATTTTCTCAATTTTTCAGCTTAGCCTGAAACTCAACTTGAAGCTTAGCCCTCAATTTCAGGGTTCAACCTTCAAATGTCAGGGTTAACCTTGAACTTTCATGGTTAACCCTGTAATTAGTTGAGGGAATTTTCTGTAAGGGCTCGTCAGTACGTTTGATAATGTTTGAGAACTCGAAAGGTCAATATTTTACGGAGAAAGTGGAAATTTAGCACTATTTCACGTTCAATTCGCACCAACTCTGTGAGGTTATATGTATGTCATATAACTTGAAAAAACTTACGCTTGAATTATTATACACCGACCGGCTTGGACCCGCAACTTGATGAAAAATACAAGCTTTCGGTTGAAGTCTACTTACTTGTTCTCTGCGTTTTCAGTTCGTTTTTAATTATTACCATACCTAAAATATCGTATTTACTTAGTAAACATACGCGCTCCTTTACCTTTCCATGTATATTTTTCCAAAGTATCGAAGGAAAATATGTAATCAAAAAAGTGTCGGATATTTTCTTTGCTCTATATACTGGATTGTTGAAATTTTTCGTGTTTTTACGGAAGAGAAACGAACGACGAGAGGAAGACTATCGTCGATTTTTCCCTGACGGATTTTACAGAATCACAAGTGTTACGTTTTTTTACTGTTTAATAATTTCAATTGGAGGAAATCACCTAATTAGAGCACGAAAATCCAAATCTTGATAACTGCCATTTCAGTAAGGGTCATTTTCTGACGCAAACGTATCAAACATCGAGCCTTATTAAGTTTTGAATTTCCATGTTTGAAATTACGTTATTTCAAGTTTTTCATATTTCAGACTGAATTTATAATGGTTTAAATTTTGATATTTCAATCAAATTTGTTTTTTCGACGGCTATCAATAATTCAAAAAAAAATTGAGAAACTGATTAATTTAGAAATTTTTATAGATCGTTGAATTTCAACTTTAGTTTTTCTAAATTTTTCGTTCAAATTTTCCGAATTGAAAACTTCGATTCTTCTCATTTTCCAACAATCATTATCAAAATAACTTTCCACAAAAAACAGAAAACAAAACTCCCGTAGTTTTACTGGATTCTGAAAATCCGCAAGGGTCGCTATTTCGAGTAAAAGGGTCATGTGAGCTATAGTGATATTGCTACATTTCTGAGATTAACATCGGAATCGTACTGTCATTACATTATGTATTCATTATTCATATTCGTACACTCAACACCCCGATCGCTGACTTGTATAATTTTAATAATAACGTGAAAGGATTTTGTACAATGTTCTGTTGCGCGACAGCGATATGCATGTTTTACAAGGCAAGCCTTACAGTCGATTCAACTTTTCACCTGAAAAACGTCGTTTGCTGAACCAACATGAACAAAATGTCTCAGCTGTAAATCAAAAAGATGAATTTTCTTCAAATTCAGTCACCGAACTCATTGTATATTGATCGAAATTCATGGCATTCATAATTGGGAATACTTTACGTAAAAAATCACTGGACCGACGATTCCCACTATTTGAGGCGATGTGAAACATTTATTTTTTGATCGAATTCTTCCTGTGGAAACGAATAACCCTAGTAGACATGTTTACACGAAGTTTGCGTAAAATTTACATGAAATTTACGTGAACTGTTTACGTCGACTTGCCTACTAGGGTACAGACGAAGAGGGTCAAAATTTGGAAGGGTTTCCACATGACCTCAACGTTTTGTCCAGAGCAACAAGTATTGTACAAGTACTTTGACCGACGAGAACAATTGGCAGTCTTGTCTGTGATTAAAATCTGTTGCAACCGAGCAGAATGGTAGACGAAAAGTAGTCCTCTTGTAAAATATGTGAAATGTTCCTCCCCCGAGTTTGTCGTGTGGTCGCATGTAGTTGATAGGAAGAAACAAAGCATGATTCGTGATGATAGAAATGGCAATAAGGCATGATTTAGCAGGTGCTTTTGCGTCGCGTATTGTAACGGTTATTGGAGATTTGTAAAAAAGAGAGGCCAAAAACTGTCTACGCTCTAGTAGATGCTCTAGAAAGTTCTAGGACTGCAGTTTGCGCTTGTGCATGACAACACTGAGGAAACGGGGAAATCAGTTTTTTTGTGTACTCCGTAGTTGGCCGTTTACTTATCTGCTTTCCTCTGAGAACGATTCGTCTTTTATGTCCTTTAGCTGGCGCGTTGTCGTTTTCATTGACCTAGGAGGGAAATTTCGAAAATTCTTTGACGATCTAGGGGAATTCGACGCTTGTGGGGATTTTTGTTTATTTCGAATTTTCGTATTCTTTGAGGAATTTTGGGATGATTGTTGGCAAGTTCTTGAATTTCGAAACTATGACTTTGAATTTTTTGAGTATTTCTTGTGGACAATTTTTTTTGTATCTTTTGCAGTATTTTTCTTGATTTTGCGGTGAATTTTTGTTTGAGAAAATATTTATCAATTTTATCGATTAAATACATTCCATCGAATATTTTTACATTTCGATATTTTTGACCATTTTCAGATATTTGTAAGATAGTTTTCAGGCATTTTTTCCTTTCGAGATTAAGTTTAAATTCCTGAAAAATGTTCGAAAGTTTCTCAATTCTAAAACATTTTTCATAATTCCACAAAATGTTCAATAACACTGTGGAACAAAATTTTCTGACATGAAAATGTTCGCAAAAAAAATGATAATTATAGACCTCCTGAACACGTGTGTGAAATATTTCCAAAAACGTGGTGTTAATTTTCGAGTAGTTAACAATTATATTTTTAAATTTTCATCATATCTGAAATGGCCAATTTTTATCGTATTTCTGTGGTTCCAAAAGTTTTTTTACACCTTTTAGGAACCAAGAAATCGATTCCTGATGTTATTTTTCCAAAAATGTTATCTTTTCATGTAACTCAAAAATTATGTTTTTGAAAAAAATAACATTAAGAACCGATTTCTCGATTCCTGAAAGGTATAAAAAACTTCTCGAACCTCAGAAGTACGACAGAAATTCGCCATTTTAGGACTATTGAAAATTTGGAAATGTAATTGTTAATTACTCGAAACTGAACACTAATTTTTCAAAAATATGTTACTCACATGTTTTGAAGGTCGAATTACTATCATTTTTTTGTGTCAGAAACATTTTTGAAATTTTGTAGCACACTGTAATCTAGAGTGAGTTCTTGAAGTAAAACATTCTCTAAAAAATTACAATAATTTATCACAATACCTTTTCATTCTGGAACTACAATTCGCATCGCTCTCGGTGTCGTCGTCGTCTTCATCAGCGTCAGACATACTGGCAGTCAGAAAACTTGGGGTCTCGAATTGTCTGTTCAAAGCAACACGCTTCTTGTCCTGATAAAACGACAGTGATTATTTGTATCTCACGCAAGAATTTTATTTGTTCAACGCCCGCGAGGAATATGTAATTTCGGGGCCCTGCTGAGAGTGGAAGAAATAATGAATTACCTGATTGTTGACGTACAGCGTCGGAGAAATGCCAACCCATGGGAGAAGTGAGTACTTCTCCCACGGGTTGATTTACTTTTCCCACAGGTTGATGAAGGGAACGTTTACGCAAATGTCGGAGATATTGCGACTCATGAATCACTTTAATGTTGTTCTCAAATTGTTGTCTTGTCATTTTTATATGGTTTTCAAACAGCAATGTAGCGATTTGTGGACAAAACAGAGTCATATTTTAAACGTTAACGCCATCTTGTTTTCAGCGATAATGGAAACAAGATGGCGGACGAGCGACTCGACATTATACATCGAAACGTCAAACTCCCGAACCCTAACCTCAAAATGACAAAACTGTGTACTGCTGAAATGTTTTTGTTGTTGTTTAAAAAAGTGTTGAATACAGGCATAATTAATCCTGATGGAAATCAAAGTGACGAAAGCGGTGATTAGTTTTCAACTCCCTAAAGTGTGTACCAACGCTGTAAGGGCGATTGTTGCGTCAATCAATCAGGTAATCCATTAGTTCGTCCCCTCTCAGCGGGCCCCGAAATCACATATTCCTCGCGGTTGTTGAATAAAGTATTATGTGTGACTATTGGTCGATGAAGAATATTCCACTCGCGTGTTACTGCTCGAGCGTAGCGAGTGCAGCGATTTCCTGCTCATGGAATCTTCTCCTTCTCCCACTAGTCGTACAATATACTATTATCATTGTCGATATGCAAAAAATCGCCATACTTGTTCCTTGAGCCTGCCAAGTAACGTTTTTCTTTCCGCTGTGAGTTTATCCGCTTCAGCTTGTTCCTTCGCGGTTTTTATGCCCGAAAGTTCGAGAAGAGCCAATTGGGAATCTTTCTCGGAGATTGCCGACTTCAAAGCTTCGAGCCTGAATTGCGACTCAAATTAAAGTCAAGTAAACAAAATTCTAGATAAGCTGATTTCAGAATCTTGACTGGAAATTTACGAAAATTGACGAAAATTCCACTAGATTACCTCAATTGATGCAGGTCTTCCATACGTTCCATTTTTTCGTCCATAACTTGCTGGAGCTTTTTCTCGTTCTTCCTCAGTTTCGCAAGCAATGTTCTGCACGTCCAGCATTCTTGAGTTGGACCTTTTTTCACGCATGTCATCCTTTTCTTCAATTTCTCCACCTTCAAAATGATGAAAATGAAGGTACAGAAGCTTCGTTCCAAACCCGTACCAGCCAGGCCCGTGCGCAGGATTTGCTCAAGGGAGCGGTTTTGGCTTTTGTTTCATTTAAAATTGGGTTTTTAGCAGTTTTTTATGGCTGTCATTGAAGAATTATGTTATTTCGTGATTTCCGTTTCCGGATTTCATGCTTTTTGGAATTTTTGAACCAAAAAATCTAGAAAATCTGGGGCTTTCGGACATTTTTACAATATTTTCGGGAATTGTAATAATGTTTAATTATTGGAATTGAGGCCTGTGGGTGTTTTTTCTCTGTCTTCAGAAACGTCTGAATGGAGTTTTTTTTTTTGGGATTTCAGCAGTTTGTTGGATATTATTTTATTTTTCGTTTATTGACACGAAATTTTCAATTTTATGTGTATTTCAAATTTGCAGTCATGGAATTTTAGGATGTTCAGTTTGAGTCTTTTATTTTTAGAAATTCCGGAGATAGAACTTAAAGTTTTTAGAGAATTTCAGAGTCTTGTATGATTTTAGAAAATTCTCAGTTATGCAGATTTTTTAGCAAGCGAAATCATGGAAGTTAGAGATGTACAATTTTGAAATTTTTCATGCTTTTGGGATTTTCGAGTAAGAGTATTGAGAATTCTCTAAATTATTTAGAAATTCCGGAGTTTTTCTAGGGTTTTTTGCAGTTTATTAGAGACTGTTGAATTTTGAAGTTTTTGGAATTATAATTTTGATTTCATGTATTCTAAAAATCTTATATCATAGAATTTGAAAATGTTCAATTATGTGTCTTTCATTTTTGGAAATATTGGAGATGAAACTTCAGATTTATTAGAAATTTTAGATATACTTGGAATTTGAGAGGATTCTCGATTCTGGTGATATTTAAAAGGGTAAGAAAGTTATGGAAGTTAGAGATGAACAATTTTGATATTTCAAGTGCTTTTGTTTATTTTCGCTTTGGAGCATTGAGAATTTTTTTAGTTATTCCAAAATCCCGGAGTTTTTTCAGGAATTTTTCAGTTTATTAAAGATTGTTCAATTCTTCAGTTTTTGAAATGAAAATTTCGATTGAATAATATTTTGAAAATCTGAAATCATGGAATTTTAGTATGTCCAATTTTGAATCCTTTATTTTTGAAAAAGTCGGAAAGAAAACCTCAAGTTTCTTAAGAATTGCAAAGTTTTTTGGGATTTGAGAGAATTTATGAAAAAAAAAAGAAATACTGCCAATGGGAGGGGTTTGACCCCCTCCCCCCCCCCCCCCCCCTCCGTCCGCACGGGCCTGGACTACCAGCCGATGAACCTTACACAGTATAAAGCTCTTTCCTTCTCTTCTTTCTCAAGCCCAATCTTCTTCTCCCCTTCACTAGAAATGCTGACCGCTTGTCTCAAGGCCTCGCTCAGTTCCTCAATCATGTCTTGTTTCTTCCGGATATCAGACTCGAGTCGTCTCTCATGATCTTCTTTATCGCTCAGCAACGTGACCAACTCTTGAAACTGCTGCAAATCCACCCTCTCCATGAAAGCCCTCTCCAACGAATCAGTTTCTCGTTCCAGCTGCGCGATTCTTTCATCCTTCAATCTCACCACATCATCGCCAGTGCTGATACCCTTGTTCAGGGAATCGAATTCCATCTGTAATTTGTTCGTCTTATCCTTCCATCCTGCGATTTGTTGCTCGTACTCCTGGATCTCGTTGTCCTTCTCCGACAGAGCGTGCTCCATTTCCTTCATTTTCTGCTCGCGCTCGTCCAGAATTTTCCCCAGGGAAATGTCCGTCTGGTTTCCGCTCGTTTTCCGCGTTTTCTCCTCGGACCAGCGCAAGCTCTTCTGCAGTTGCTCCAACCGGTCTTCGCGGTCTTGGAGCTTTTGCTTCAGGACGTCGACGTTGTGCTCCTTCACGTAGTGCTCCAAGTGGGTCACCATTTCCTCCAGTTGCGTTATTCTCTCCCGTCCTATCTTCGCGTCCCTTTCGTTGCAGTTTCGTATCCAGCTTTCCAGTTGTCTGATCCTCACGTCTCTTGCGTCCAAGTCTCTTCTGAGGCTGTGAAGCTCCCTGACGTCGGAATCCTGTCTCAGGAACTCCTGGAACTCGTCTATGGCTTCTTCCAGTTCTTTGATGCGACTCGCTTGCGTCTCGAGTTGGCAGACGAGGTTATTTTCGTCGTTCCGCAAAAAAGCTTCCACCTCCAACACGTCTTGCTCCATCAGCGAGATTTTGCGATTCTCCGCGTCGATTTCGTGCTTCCAAGTCTCGCCAGTGCTCGACGTTCTCGAGTTCTGCGGTGGTGGTGAAACGGAGTGTCCGAAAGGAAAGAAAATTCAATGGATAACTTTTCCAGCCGGAAACGCGACGATCGTTTTCGTACTTGTGTGACGTCACCTCGGGTTGCGTTGCTTCGCTATGTTTTTCATTCGTATCATCTATTGTTGCGATTATTTACATGCTAGTTGTGGTGTGAATCAAATTTATACATGACTCGTGTGTCGTGGAATCTTTCGATTACACTCGTTTAGTCTCTTAAGTGTCGTTTTGTCGTTCATGTGTTACGCGGGATTTACTAAAAATGAAAATAAGGACGATTCTAGCATATTAGTCGAGTTTAAAAGAAGCTCTTGAGGAAACCCGCCGGACCCGTCTGTGTCGTTTGTCGAAAAAAAAGGGCGAAAAAAAATGTTTCATGGTGTTCGGATTGGTTTTTGTTGACGCGTTGGCAGAGTTTTGTGTGTGAGGGCAAATCCAGGCAGCATGAAAGAGGAAAATTTTTTGTGAGACATGTATAAAATTGTATTAGGAAGGGATGAGTTGATTTCGATAAAATGGAATTCATAATTTGGTCCTGATTGTGATGATTTTGCGGGTTTATTTCACATGGACAAAAAAATTGGTTTTCCTTATTTAGATTGAAAATGCCGTAAATGGCAGGTCATGAAGATTGATTTTGGAATGATGTTCCTTAGTTTTGAATTATACGAGAATCAAGTGATGGTTTAGGCTCTTTTTGACGTTATAATTTTGACAGTAAGGTTATATGTACGAATTTTTGAGATTTCTGATACAATGACCGAGATGAAAACTGACCTCTTGTTGCTGCTGTGCAGTTGCAGTTTGTTTTAATTTGGCTTGTGCGGCTTTGAGAGCTCTGGGAAAAAAATTCGAATTTTTTACTATTATAATGTTTTTTTTATCGAGATGTTGATTGCGTTATTTACAATCAATCACATATTTTGATTTTCAATGGAGTTTTTGCAAGAAAAAAAATTTTAACCATTATATCCGTCTTGTAGAATACAAAAAAATAATTTTGAAAATCGCTGTGACGTCACTAGCCTGTGTCTACCAACCAGGCTAGTGACGTCAGAGCGATTTTCAAAATTCTGAATCTCCGTCAATTTTCGATTAATCAAAAAAAGAA